>CAEGAE010052232.1:0-23380 GCA_903067095.1 Girardinus metallicus | reverse complement strand
GATCCAGATTCTCAGGGAACCGATCCAGATGTGAGAACAGGTCATGCATTTTGATGCTCATGTTGCTCCATAGTTCAGAAAGTCGACCTGATGGAGCAAAAACAACGTGGTTTTTGGATTCAGCACATCAGCAAGACCCTAAAACGGGCAATTTTTTGCTGTTGATAATTGTAATAAGTACCAATAAACCATAATTTGGTTTCATTGGGTATTAAGGGACCAAATCATCATAAGCTCTTTAATGTTGCCGAGTTTACTTATTTTCTTTTTTTTTTTTATTAAAGCCAAATCTCTTTTTGATGCCAATGTAAACTATAATTTTTGCTTCATAGGTTTTGATCATGTTGTGTGCACTACAGTATGAGATGTGTAGAAAAGCCAAAGGTCGTATTTACTTACTTACTTGCATTCTACGCCATTGGGAAGCAAGACAGGACAGGAGGATGTGTTGGTCTGAGGTAAACAGCAAGTCAAGAGTCGAGAAATAGATCCACAAGACTTCGTTAAATCAATCCCTTCTTCACTCAAACGCACTACTTCCCCAATAAAGCCATTTTATGGACAGGGTTTGTTCGCTGGAAGTCGACTCTTGCAGTCTGTATCTGCACTCTGGATCACACTTTAGACTAAGACAAAGAAAGGTCAAAGGTCATAATCATCGCAATCTTATCGCATATAGGAAAATAACTGTGTTCAAGACTAAACTTAAACAGTTAAATCTTAATTCAAAAGACAACTTCGTACACAGATACAGTTCAACTTACACAGACATCACATGAGGTGTTAAATGTGTGTTTATGCAAGCAAATATGCAAAGCATGTTATCGTACAATGCAATAGTAATTTTTATGAATACGTGTGTGTCCGCAGAGACACAAACTAACAACTCAGCACAAAGCTTAATTAGCAAATGCCCTCAAAATGGGAAATAAATTAATTTATGGAGGCATTAATGCTTTAACAGCCATTCTATCATGAACACCCACAGAAAATGTTTCGTCATCTCTACTTCTCACTGCTACAGACACACATACAGAAACACACACACACAGCAATATTTCACTTACAATGGTTAGCCGGGGTGCTTATTAAACCTCTCCTCTCAACTTGCACAGATAAGAAGCTGCTTTATAAAATGTCTTCCTATTCAAGCTGCTATTGATTAATCTGGGGAAGCATTTCAAAAAAATCTATTTCCTTAACACTCTCTTGCAGCTTAGAGAGACTTTGACTCCTGATCCGTTTCTTTCCGTCTTTTGTTTGATTGATTGTGTGGCGCTTTCCTAATTTCCTCAGGCCCGTCTGTCCGAGCAAAGCTTTGTGTGATTTAAGTGAAAAGATGCGCAAATTGTGCCATGAAAACCTTGCATGGGCAAAAGTATTAAAGTTATAGGTAACTTTTTAGAGCTAAAATGAAACAAAATTTTAATAATGATTTCTGTAACTCCTGCTTTTCAACTCGGTCCATCATAGAGCACAATCTGCTTAATATCAGATACTAGCTAGCTAGCAATGTAGCTAGCTATTTTCCTATCTAGATAGCCAGTTAGTTAGAAATATAGGTAGCTCCTTTCCTAGCTACCTGGCTAGCTAGAAATAGCTAGCTATTCCAGTTAGCTAGAAATATAGCTAGCTATCTTACCATCAAGTTAGCTACAATATAGGTAGCCCTCTTCCTAGCTACCTGGTTACCTAGAAATAGCTAGTAACTCTAGCTAGCTAGAAATATAGCTAGCTATTTTCCTATCTAGATTGCCAGTTAGTTAGAAATATAGGTAGCTCCTTTCCCAGCTACCTGGCTAGCTAGAAATAGCTAGTTATTCCAGTTAGCTAGAAATATAGGTAGCTATCTTCCTAGAAATAGCTAGTAACTCTAGCTAGCTAGAAATATAGTGAGCTATTCTACCCAGAATAGCTAGCTAGATTATTTCCAATATTGTTAACAATTTGAAAAATAAGCCTTTGTGGAAAACCTGTTGCTTAAAAAGTTCTAATGTTTTACTTTGTACTTCTAGCTTACTGGGATGGATATCTACTTATGTAAAGTGTGATGTGCTTTTCATGACCATGTCAGAGCTGCAATGGGGAGTTTTGAGAAAACCATCCACAGGCACGCCAAAAGAAGTTATATCGCCGAGGCTCTCTGTCATCGTTTATAAAGATGGTCTGATTTAGCTTCCAACAAAAAAAGTGCAAGTTTTCTTTTTTAGTGTATGTAAACTTCTGGTTTCAACTGTATATAAACTGTATAAAATGTTGGGTTGGTATCAAGCAAAAATAACCTAAATTTTGCACCGATGAAATCAATTATTACTCGCGCATTCAATTGGTGGTTGTTTGGACTCCATGGTATTATGCATTTTGCCACTTTAAAACTCCTGTTCCTTTAATCTAAGCGACAGGAGTATTAAGTAGATCATTAATTGCTTCTCATCGGGATATGTGGGAAGACGAATAGTGAGCGAGTCAGAGAAAGAAGAAGAGAACAACAGGTGACATTCTTCCTCATGCTCACTTAGATAATGAGTCACATGTTCAGAAGCCACTTATAGTAACATAATGGAAAACAACTTGTACTTTTTCAGATTTCGTCATGTTACAACTACAATATCATGTTGCATTGTTTGAATTTTGAGACAGAATAAAACAAAATAGTGTATAATCATAAAGTGAGAGTAGAAGGACGGTTGGTTTTCAACTTTTTTTCTCCCCCAAATAAAGTTATGAAAGTTTTAGTATCTCACCTCAGAATTTAATACGCATTTGTATTTTTGACAAATACTCTTTAGCTCTGAATGCACGTTTAGAGTCGCTGTTTTGCTGGAAGTTGAACTTTCCCCCCCCCTAGTTTGAGGTCTTTTGATGTCTGACAGGATGCCCATTTTCTTACCACCACTTATGTTCCTATCAACTCTGTCAGACCTTCCCCTCCCTCCTTACCAAAATCAGCTGTAACACTGACGTGTCAAATAACGTGCTGAGAAAACTACCTGGAAGCCGGAGCAGCATTTTGACAGCTACATTACTGTAGCATAAAGAAATCCTCAGTGAAAACCATAGAAACATGACTTTTAGCTGCTTCCATTCACTGCTGCTACCGAACTGCTTGAGCCAGTCGTTGGCCAGAACCGACGCAGATATTATGTTCACTTAAATGCTTGGAACATTTTTAGGTTTCTGAAATAATTTAATGAAATATCAGCAGTGAAACAGGCCGTTGGTGTTATTAGGCAGTGTTGGAACAAGTCAACTTGGGCCAAGACCAATCGTCATCACAACCCCGTTTGGGTTGCCGGTTGTTTCATCATCCAGTTTCTTGCTTCCAGTTGTCCTGGTGCAGATGAAACTTTACAACCTCAAACTTTGCATACAGATTGGATTGCCGAGCCTGGCCCGGAGCTGCCGACCTCCAGACAAAAAAAAAAAAAAAGCTGTAAAAACAGAGAGGCAGGACATGTGGTGCATTACAGTGTGTCGGATTGAAGAACATTAAAAAAGTAAAAAAAAGAAAATCCTCTGAATCCTGATTCTGACCTGAGGCCGCAGTGAGATTAACGTGAGAACACATATCGGTGTGTTTGAGGCGTCGCCCTTAAATCACACACACAAATGATCTCATACGCTGTGAATTAACTGATTACAAAGCCAGATAAAAAAATATTGATCTTCAGTTACAGGGATTTAGGTGTGTTGTTGTGATGAAACGGTTTTTCAATCTTTAAATGGAAGAAAGAAACCCCTTGCTAATAAGGTTTAATTATGTTTTCTTTTACGAGTGAAACGTCTTAGAAAAATAGTTCGGAAAATGACTGGACCTTAAAGAGGCAATGCCTTAAAAAAAAAAAAAGATATAATAAGCACTTTTTTTTTTTCAGTCTGTACTTAGTGTTCTTGTGTCATGACGAATAATATGAGTGGACCCAAAGGCAGCAGGCTGGAGACGTCAAACAGTTTTGAGAATTTAATGAGGAGAAACAACAAAGTCCACTTACACAGTCAGGAGTCCAGGGAACAAGAGAAATCCAAAAATAAAACAAAACTGGAGACGAGAGGGGGGAACGGATGACACAGGGAGGGATGACACGAGTAACAGGATGAAGGCAACGAGACAAACTGGCAACTAGTGGTAGGAAGAGAGGAGTTTAAATACCAGGAGGTGGTGGAGAGATCAGGACTGATGAGCTAATTGATTACAGGTGTGAGTAGTTGGAGCAGGAGCACCAAGAGTTCTAACACTAAGAATAACTAAGAAGAAACAAACATGATGGGCAGTTGGTAAAGCTGTTGCCTTGCAGCAAGAAGGTTCTGGGTTCGATTCCCGGCCCGGAGTTTGCATGTTCTCCCTGTGCATGCGTGGGTTCTCTCCTGGTTCTCCGGCTTCCTCCCACAGTCCAAAAACATGACTGTCAGGTTAATTGGTTTCTCTAAATTGTCCCTAGGTGTGAGTGTGTGTGCGCATGGTTGTGTGTCTCTGTGTTGCCCTGCAACAGACTGGTGACCTGTCCAGGGTGACCCTGCCTCTCACCCAGAACATAGCTGGAGATAGGCACCAGCACCTCCCGACCCCACTAAGGGACAAGGGTGTAAGAAAATGGATGGATGGAAACAAACATGATTTACAGGAACAGGACACATTTAATAAGAACGGAGGAACCCAAAGAGCCAGACAGAGAAGTAAACCTAACTAGAATCACTCTGACTCTAAATAACAACTAGACACAAAATAAAACATACTAGAAACGCTATGAGGGACTGAAATGAGGAAAACAAGAACGTGACAAATCAAATAATGGAGCCAGAATGACCAAGAAGGGCTGAAGAAAAGTCAACATAACTGCTTTAACACCCGACCCAAAAACCCAGAGTCTTTACAGTCAGTCATTTCAATAATATTTATCTGTTTCTGTAATGGTTTTGATTTTGTTTTGATTTTGTTTTTTTTCTAACAGTGCGCATTTATTTTTTTTATAAATTACACGATCACCAGGGCTTCTACAAACTGCTTAAAGGTGCAGTACTAAAAAAAAACTCTGTCCATCCTTCTCGCATTTATTGAATATAAATAATTTGTCTGATTTGAAACATGTAAAGATGACGGCTGGATTTAGACAATGAGTTATAAAACGACGCACCATTTCACACGGTGTATGTTCACCGTTTACACTCACACAAAGCTGTGATGCTTTCATGGTGATTTTTCCTTCTAACGCTGTAAAACCAGCTCCTGTAGTTATTTGCTGTGCCGTCCGCTGTTTGTCATGACAAGAGCTGTAGAGAAGCAGCCACCTCTGTGCACATTGTACAGCACAGACCAGCTTCAGACATAAGATATGCATTTTAAACAGATTCCCTTATAACTGGAGCCTAATTAGTGCTAAATTGCTTGACCATGTAATTAAACCTATATGTGCAAAATTAAAACCAGATTACTTTTTGAATAAGGCTGAGAACAGAGCGGTCTGCATCTTAATCACAAAGACGTACGTTTAAGTGGGCAAGAAGAAAAAAAAAAAAAAAAAAGAGCAAAAACATAAACGAAAGAAAAAAACAACCTGTCAGGGGAACAGTGGATGTTGGAGGACCAGAGATCTGTTCTGTGTCGAATTCTCTTCTGATCTCTTCGTCTCCCCCTCATTTAGAAAAGACCTGTTTGCGCCCCCTCAACACACACCCACGCCGTTATCACAACAGACACACTCTCTCTAGTGCACGCACACGTACGCACATGCTCACAAAATCCTGCAAACACCCACATGCGCAGTTCTTCTCTCCCTTGCGCTCTAACACAGCCTTACACACACAAACGTTTGGGAAAGACAAAAAAAAAAAAAAAAAAAAAGAGCGGAATTGCCTGGAGTGTTTGCAGCCCACACTGTTTCCTATGTGTGGATTAGCTGACTGACTCTCTCACTCACACACACACGCACACACACAGTAATCGGAGACAGGGGAAAAATTATATTTTGTCTTTTGATCCAAAGCCGTTTGATTTTCTCCGCCTCGCTTGCATAGCCACTTAGCAGCTGTACAGTTGTATAACAAGTCTTTTCCCATTTTCTATTTGCAGCATTGGATTTCCTTTTTAACATGCTTTATGTTTTTGAAAGGGGTTTTTTTGTAGCGCATATTTCCTAATGACATGGAGATGAGTACTTAAACCCAACATTAGGCCTCAGATACCCTCGTTATGGGATTTCATCCCCTCGAGGGATCCGCACTCGCAGATGTGTTTGAAGCCAGCCTAACATTTGCCCATGCTGTGCACATAATTACAACATTTTTGAGTGCAGTCTTGGTGAATTTTGGTCATGGCCCTTTGCAATTAAAAGGTTTTAATCAGGTTACATGAACATCAAATATGGTGCAGAAAGAGTCTCCCTGCCGCCAAGAGTTCACATTTTAAAATGGAGAACACCCCAGGAGGAGTACTAAACTGCTTTGAATGACTAAAAGTCAAGAGCAGGACATAATCACTGAACATGTTCATATTTTGTTACAGCACAACAACAAACTTCAATGTAGCTTACAGCTGTATTTTGTTTATCTAGCTAGATAGGTAGCTAGCTAGCTAGGAAGATTCCTAGCTAGCTTGGAAGATGGCTAGAGCTATCAACCTAGCCATATTGCTATCAGTCTATGCTACCAACACCAAACTGTTCTGTTAACACAACTTGGTGCTGCTGAGGATAGTGAAAGAAATTCTTTCGCCATTTTTTTTCTGACTCCGTACTTCAGTACATTAAAGCAAAGTGGTAGCTCACATTAAAAGACAAATTGATGAAACAAAAAAACACCTTTCATTCTCCCATGGAACTGAAATGGAGACAAAATCTTACATTTCTCCATCACAAGTAGCCAAATGAATACAAGGAAAGTAATATGTCCAGAAATGAGCATGAGTATTTGTTACAATCAAATCAAAGTTATCATTAGGGTTTTTTTGCTTTGACACTATTGCTGGTGTAGGTCAGTGTCCCCAACTCCAGCCATGTAGAGCTACTGTCCAGTAACTTTTAACAAAAGGTACTAATTTGATCATTTCCCATTTCCCTGAATTTCCCTCTCCTCCCCTCAGTCACATTTTTCTTAGAGTCCCTTTGCATCCTCTCTCTCTTCCCAAATCTCCCTTCATTTGTCCATCCCTCCCTCTGTTCCTCTCTTCGCTCTTTATCCCTCACAAAGGGAAATATCATGGAGAAATTGGCAGGTACTCCAAAGATAGAGTGTGGGCAGAGAGAAAGAAAGAAGCAGAGAGAGGAGGAGAGCATTGGAGAGAAAAACACCAGTAAAGCGGTGAGGGGAGACAGGATGTAAGCCCTCTCACATCTCAGTTTGGGATGGTGAATTCTGTTTAGCTGTGAATAATTTACCAGATCTCTGTTCTGCATCCAACAGTCATGTTTATTTAACACTGATGTCCGTGTAAAAAAAAGAGAGACAAATACAAATTGATTGTTTAAAAATGACAGATGTAAATGATTAGCGTTGTCAAATTGTTTACATGACTCCTGTTCATATAGCTAATATCTGCCTAATGGAAAAACAGTTTCAGATTTACAAAATGTCTCACATCAGTGGCTTTTTCCGAGGCTAAATAAATGTCTCCAGTCTGAACATAATCACTGCACATTACAAACTAAACTTACAACACGTGAACTCGTCTCCCTTGAGGTTTTTTTGCTTCATCTTAAATAGTAGCAAATTTGAATCGACAGAAAGTGGTCGGGGTGTCGTGGTGGGTTCAAGTTTCTTTGCCCACATACAGAACACGCTCAGGAGAACAGGAAATCAGATAAAGTTTGTTACGATGATGAAAATGTGTAGTTCTTTATCCTGTGGAAGGAGGCTGGGGTCGTCTGTACTCTGGAGAGCAGCGAGGGAGAGATGGTGAGTTCGAGGTACGTCAGACAGTAGAGCTTCTAGAGATGAATGGATTGAGCTTACTTGAACTGATGAAGATTTTCTGCCAGGGGGGAAAGTACTGTGGTCTCTGGGGCAATGGTCTCTTGCAGGGGTCTTTGAGGCGATCCAGGCTCCGACGAGGTTCAGACGGTGAGTTCGTTGGAGGTGGATGGTGAAGACTGCGGTGGAAGGCGGACAGGTAAGTTCATGTGAGGAGGAACGAGGGGCAATCCGACTGCCAGCTGAGAGTCCAGGAACTGTTTATGGTTCAACGGCAGAGGCGAGGGAGGGACTCTGGCAACCAGAGGGATCACGAGGGGGGAAATCCAGAAAGCTAGGAACTCAGGCTTCACCGGGGTAAATCCAAGATATCACTATGAAACACCTGAAGGAGAGGCAACAAGAATAGATTCCTGGAAGGAAAAAGCCACAGGGAGATAACTCAGAGGGGCGCAGCGTGCCATTACTGGTTAACACTCAGGCTCCTCAAATACTCCTAGATGATTAGATGATAAGTCACAGGTGTGTAGACATCAGTTACGCCCTCCAGGTAAAGCGGCCTCTTGACACCATCTAGTGGAAGAAGAGGGAAGCAGCAGGCAACAAAAAAAAAATCCCCACAAGAGCCAAAAACCCCCAATTCCCAACACGGGGTTTTTAACAATTTTATGTAAGATCTGGATAAATCCTTGAAGTCTCCCCAAGACATCGGGCTTTGTCTTATCTTTTTTTTTCTTCAGGATAAACACTAACTAACATTTTACTGGCCTGGCCATTGCATTCCTGTGTAGTTCCACTCTATTCTCATCGCCCTTCCCTGCTCCATCTGGGCTTTCTCCCATTGAGGTTGATTTTTCCGGTAGAATTTCAACAGGCAGAACAGCAGGCAGACCCCGTCTGCCTGCTGTTCAGAGGTCAACTTTCTGCACCATTTCAGACTTGCAGTCTTGCCTGTAGTTTTAGCAACGGCAGCGGAGGAAGTGAACGAATCCGTTCAGTTCCTGTTGTTCACACTTCCAAATAATGAATTAACAGCCATCTTCTCTCTTCTTCTGGTTGCAAATACAGACAGTTTCTGGTAAGCTTCGTAGCTCACCAGAAATCTGACTCATTACACACATCACAGACTAACGTTAGTGATCTTATGTAATTGAAAACTTCGATGACTCCAAGAAGCAATCAGTTCTCAATAGCCGCGAGTCCGGACTGTGTACAAAGAGAAGCGTAGAACAAGAAGCTGGCTCTGATAGTTATATTGTTTACATAATCTAAAAAATTATACCAAATAGTCTAGTGCAGAGCAGAACAAACATTTCATACTTCTACGTGGTTCCACAAGTCTTTAAAAAAAAGTTTTAGTCAACGTTATCAACTCTATGATCATCATTAGAGCCAATGTCAAAAAGGACAAAGTCATTTTTGCATGTGTGTGAATTTCTGTTTTTTTAGTTGGAATATTTTTGTGTTATTTGCCACTCCGGTGAATTGCAGGCAAGCATGGCTCCAACAGGTCTGTTAAGTTTCTGCCCATGCTGTTTCTTATTTTCAGGAATCTCAGTAGAAATCTTTGTCTTATAAATTTACATTTACACCACTGGCTCTGCCATCAGTACTTTGTTTTTGGGTGTTCATAAAACATCGACGGCCAATCCAAGTTCAGGTCTCCGTCGCAACGACAATCTTCTTTCGCACTAGTTGCCAAAATGTTTCATCCTCAGTTTTGGTTTTAGGATTTTTTTTTTTTAAGAACTCAAATTAAAATCGCAGGACTTGGTTAAAGACATACTTGATGCTATGCATTCAATGTCAATGAGAACGTTTTCAATTCAGAAAGACAAGATTTCACTTGGACTTGGGACAAAGGACATAAAAATGGACTCTGACTCGAACAAAAATGAGAAGTTAGTAAATTCCTCAACTTAATTCCTTTTTTCAGATATAAACTGGTTATTTTTATCAAGAAAGCCTCTCATTATTATAGCATAATGTCAAGATTACACTTTAAGTAATTTTGACCAATGATTAGAAACTATTCCTTTCATTCCACAGCTCAATGAAACCATTTCTGTCGTACCTTTTTTTTTTTTGCTGTTGTTTAATGCCATCACATCTCTCTAACATTATACCAGAATTCAATTGCTCTCCTGACATTTACCTCCTGAAATCAGTAGCAAAGGCAAACTGCACAGCCCCGCTATGAATTAATATCATTATACGCCAACTGAAAGAGGAGGATCCAATAATGTGGGGGAGCTTTGTGAGCTTTCCCTCAATACTGTGTTTCTACACAAACAGAAAGAAATAGTTTTAAAAACCGGCAGACAAAAGGCACATTTAAAGTGGTATTTACAGCAGGTAAATGTGTAAAATAAAATCCTTAAATAAACTCCACATATCGGTTGAGTTCATTTAAGCAACTGAGTCAAAATTTGTTTGCTATAATGAGAGCAACTGCTCTCATTATAGCAATATAATGTAAGTGAACGGCAATGCATTTCTGTTTTTGGCTGTCAAAAGCTGCAGCAACATGTCCGTTGATGGAAGTTGTAGTTTGGAATCACGTAGTTGTAGTCTTTCCCACTGTTGGTGGTAAGCTGTTACATTGCAGCCACAGCTGACCCAGGACCTGCTGGTCAGAGGTCAGAGGGCCTTTGACACTTCATGCAAGGTGAGTGAAGTGTCTTGCCCAACAACAGACAGAAGATGCAGGGATTCGAACCGGCAACCCACTTGTTACAGGATGGACTCCTAACACAGTCGCCCCAGATAGATTGTAGGAAATCATCAGATCAGAAAAATGACTTTTATTGCAACTATCACTAACATTTACTGTATACGTAAGACAGCCATGTTGGATTTTGAGGTCAGGGTTGGTGACTGGCATATCCACACCTGCCCTGTTCGGTCCAATTTCATCCAGCTCGCCTTGAAAGTCCGGTCTGAATGTGCTATCAAACTCTGATGTGGACCAAAAAAGCGAACCCTGGTACGCCAACAAGCCTCAGTCTCGGTTTGGTTGACATGAACTCTGATGTGGTTTGAATGCACATTTGAACGCCAAGCAGATCGGAAACCGCTCCAAAAGCAGGAAGTTTACTACAGCGCATTGGATTCTGGGTAAATATAACCAAAACGAATTTATGTGTTTAACATTAGCAGTTTGGCACATTTGCCGAAGACAAAACATAAATCCATCCATCCACCCATCCATCCATCTTCTTACACCCTTGACCCTAGTGGGGTCAGGAGGGGTGCTGGTGCCTA
Source organism: Girardinus metallicus (assembly GCA_903067095.1). Taxonomy (NCBI): domain Eukaryota; kingdom Metazoa; phylum Chordata; class Actinopteri; order Cyprinodontiformes; family Poeciliidae; genus Girardinus; species Girardinus metallicus. The sequence goes on along the minus strand of CAEGAE010052232.1, from coordinate 12,214 downwards.
TCTCCAGTGAGACATTTCGGGCAAGAGGTGGGGTCCATCCTAGATAGGTCGACAGTCTGCCACAGAAAACAGAAATCTTAAAACCCCTAAAGTGAAGGAGGAAGTTGAGCTCATGTCTTCAGAGGGTTTCTTGTCTTTTCCTTCAGTGGTTCTTGGTGCATTGCCTGTTCCCCTCCTCCAGGCGAGGCGGGGAACAGGTTGTTCAAAGAGTTTGGTTGGTGAAAAATGAAATAAAATAGTCCCCAATCAAACTGAGTCTACTGCACCACCAGGTGTGAGAAAAACCCTTCATACCAAAACCACAGTATTCTGCTTAAAATCTGTTTAAATTTCCAACTTAACTTTAACTTTCATCTCTGCATAAACGACCTGGACAGTTCAACATCTTCGTTTTGACTTTTCACTACTCATTTTGCTTCTGAGTCATTTTGTAACTGAAAGTCACTGCAGTTGTCATCCATAAGCAATCAAGTTTGAGTCAGTGTGTGTGCGTGCTTTAGATGTGTATGTGTAAGTGTGTGTTTGGCATGCTGCGTCGAGCGCTGTAAGCCCATTTCCCAGAGCAGGAGCTCACACACCAAACACTATCCAAACAGTTCACCCAATGAAATACTTTGGTTGAGAGCAATCGCCCTCCCTATTGGCTGTAAATCAGGAAGGACAGGCTTATGAGAAGAGATTGAAACATGACAGCTTTGTCGTCCAGAGCGGCACAAGACAGATGGATTATCTGGGACATGTGAGTGGTAGGCAAAGAAAAGGAACAATGGAAGAAAAACGACAGTAACAAAAGGGGAAACAATAGTTGGAAGAGCTATCTAAAAGTTTTTAACCAAAATGTTTTTGAGCCAATTCCCAGTTTATATTTCTTTTGTAAACTCAAGTTTTCATAGTAAAACGGGGCTCACTCACTAAGTTGCAATTATTCCTGTTTGGTATTTTATTCTCATGGACAAACAGATTGTCGAGCAAACTTTGGCAAACAAGCAAAATTAAGGGTCCTACTCCCATTCGCTGAATGAGCAGAAGAACAGAAAGGAAACAGAAGAAGCCACTAATGAAAACTTTCTTCCTCCAATTAGGCTTTGAGGAACTAAGTGATTTAGAAGAGCCTTCAGGAAGCTAGATAAACCTCTACTTTGTGACACTCAAAATGAGCGCGCCTGGTTTACATTCAAAGTCTATGTGGCGGCACGTCGACGGCCCGTCGTGGTGCGTTTGAGGTGTCACGAGCGTCCAACGAAAAAGCCGGCAACAGCTGATGCGATTCTGACGTGCCGTCGACACGCCTCTGCATAGACTTTGAATGCAAACAAGACGCGCCAAACGCCAGGTGTAGAGCAAAAATGTCAAGCGTCTGCATTCAAAGTGAACACGCGTCGAGTTTGACGCATGGGACGAGCTTTTGATACGCGTTTGGTGTGAACGCAACATTAAGTTTTAACAATCTATACGTTTGAAGAGGTCTACTATTTTTCTGAGCTGTTCATACAGTAACGGGTCCATCACTGTGCTGCCTGGTAATGCTTTTTGTTTGTCCAGGGAACAAACAATCCATCAAAGAAGTCGTCCCGATTACGCCGGCGGTGCACTTATTCAGATCTCATGTTTTACATCCTTTTTATGGCTTTTTGCTTTAAAACCAATTGAGTCTTCCTTTTGTTCAATTTCTATTTTAAATGAGAGATTATACTAATGTGTCCTGTAAAGTGCTCTAAGTGGGGTCCGTTTTAGTTTTTTGAATTTTAGCTACTCTATTTGTGTTACAATGCCTCCAAGTCAAGTCAAATCAGTGTATCCTACATCAACACGAACAACGTTTACTAAACGGTACCAACAGTATTTAACCTTGAGAACATAAAGCTTATACGGTAGACATACGTAAGTCATGAATAAATAGCCGGCATTCTTGGATCATTCTGGAATAAATACAGGAGGGTAATGTAAGAAACTACAGGAAATATAGAATATATGGTGCTCTAAATTTAAACTCTCTGGAGAAGAAACTGTGGCCTCATTTGCACTGATAGCTACGAGTGAAATAAATAAGACTTATTTGAATTCTATACACTGCAAGAAATCTTCTCAAAACAAGCTAAAAGAAAAACATAGAAAGCAAGAAATTCCCCATAAGTGGGGGAAAAAAATCAATACCCAAGAGTGAATGACCTAAAATAAGCTTCTATAACATGATGAAAAGTTATTTGTACGTTTTGTTTTTTTCACGTTGTATTTGCAGTAGAAGCTGGCCAAAAATACTTGGTAAGATTTAGTGTTTTTGCAGAACAGAAGGGTGTACTTGTTATGATCCTTGTTTGAGTTTTGGATTTTTCTTTTGGGTTTCAACAAATGTGTTGATCATTTCTCTTTTTCGTCCTTACACCTTGCCAAATTATTTTATGCATTTATTAGTTCTGTTCTTTGTGCTTTTTGGATTCTTGTTATTGTTTTCTCTTGATTTGTATTTCTCCAAGTCGCGGTTCAGCTCCAGTGTTTCCCTCCAGCCTGTCAATGTCCTCCCTGTCAAGCAATTACCAGTTTTAACGTTTCACATAATAAAACTGACAACACGTCTTTACAAACTCTCGGTTCTCTTGGATCTTGAGTATTAACTAAATATAATACACCTCAGTGTTCATGTTACCATTTTTTTTCTACCTGAACATATTTTAATATTTATATTTCAAAAGGTGGCTACTTGCAAAAAGAGAAAATATCCTAATTTAGACAATTTTATTGCATCATTTAAGATTAAACATTAATTTTGACAGTTTGATGTATAAAAGGTTAGATTTGCAAATTTGAACACAAAGGACATAATCACATATGAATTAATATAAAACTTATTAAATAAAAATTTTACCGCATTCATTATTTTTCCCCATAGTTCTGGATAAAGGATGTTGGAAAAGCATAGAAGTGATTTTTATACTTTTCCAGACTCAAAGATAATTTTGCAACCTGTCATTTATGACGAGTCAAAATGTAAATGAATAAGAAAAAATAAAATTACATAATACTACTACATCACTAAAGTAGTGCTGTAATATTAATACAATGTTAACCTGTCAGTAACATGTTCTGTGTTGATGAGACGTTTTGTCATAGAAACCACCATGTTGTTCACAACCATTATTAAAGGGGCAGTACTGTGTAAAATGGACTTTTCTGTTATGTTATTTCCTCATCAAAAACATACCTGCAGTGTCGCCTCACGTTTTTCATCCATGTTAGAGAAATCACCCGTGTCAAACGTTTGGTGCACTGAGCACCTTCGAGGCTCAGCTCCTCCTCAGAGCTGCACTTTCCAAGCTGCCGAAAACCTATGATGACTTCCTGAAGGCGGAGTTTCAGAAAGAGCAGTAGCTTCTTAAAGAGACAGAGACCCAATTTAAATTACCAAGTCAATTTTCTTTTAAGTTATATTTGATATATAGCATTTTTGTAACAACTTAAGGTAACAAAGTTATTTAGGTGTGCTATAAAATGGCACTGGAAAATACACAACGCTGCCCCTTTAAGTCCCAGTGGAAGAAGGTCTTCAGTGGTCTCTATAGTTGATATCTGAGTTAGTTTGTCAATGTAATGCTTTTGCCTGTTTGGTTATTTTAATTTAAGATCAGATTTTATTTTGTAATCTACTTTTACATGATGTTTATATGATTTTATTTATTTTCTGTTTTTAAAATGTTTAAAAAAGAATTTGTGAACTTAATTGTGAAGGCTTTGATCATCTTTCTCCATGAGCAATAAGCACTCAGGATTATTGGTTGCATTTCTGTAAGAGGTTTTTTTTATTTTTGTATTTAAAACGTAGCTCAGAACAACGTCCTGGCTGCACGGCGCTGTCTCTGCCTCTCTCCCTGACCCTGTGAGGATAAGCAGGTATAGATAATGGACGGATGGACCTGATGACTCATTTCCTATTGCTGTCCAACAGAAACAAAGTTGTATTTATTTTCAGCTCGATGAAATCACACTGTACGGACAGAATTTGCTTGGCCTCTAAGCCGTCTCATCTCCACCGAATACCAAATGATGTCTCTCGGTTGTTCCGCCTGTGCGCTCCGGTTGTGCCTCCCATCCAGGGTCAGGTGACGGGGGTCCTCTCTGAACCGGAGCGACTGGCGGCAGTGAGACCTGTGACTCACCGGCCCTTTTGGCAGCGCCGGTTCCTGATAGGAAACTCTTTCTCCGATTCTCTCTGCCCTCCTTCGTTTTGCTGCCAGGTCCAACACCGGAAGCCTTCAGGTCAGACGCCTGCCTTCCCCGTGTCAGGACCCCCCACCACCTCCACCGCGTTCCTCATCCGTTTAGAAAGCAGCTGTCAGGCGAGTCGGTTTAGTCTCCCCCGTATCTGTGAAGTGCAAATGCAGCGCTGGCCTCCGAGGTAATCAATGCTTCCTGCCTCCAGTCCCACCCACATAAATTGTTGCATCATGCATTTATTATTATTATAATTATTATTATTATTATTATTCCTCCTTTCAGCGGCGAGGATCCAGTATATGAGATGGAAATGTTTGGCTTTGAGGGCAAAGCCGATAATCTTACATATATAGAAGACTGTGAGCATCCAAAGGTTAAATGGCTGCACTTTCTCACTTCACAGCGTTATGACATGAGCCAGAGTCACACAGCAAGAGGAAAAAGAAAGATGCCAACAATTACGATCTTTTGTGAACATCAAGGTCAGCAGAGTTGACCTTAAGCTTAGGAGTGTTAATGCATGTTGACCCTTACCAGAGATAACCAGCTAGTATGCTAATCCTATTTCCGTACAGCAGGAATGAGCATTCTTACTTAAAGTGTTCTTATTGTTAGAAGAACAAGATTACACACACACATACACACACACCGAAAATTTTGACTCTGTATCTTTCACAAACTGGCCACCTTCACTCAGCAGAGTGCCTCACTGGCGATAAGATGATGTACTGCATGAAAGAACATAAGCTACAGGAAGTAAATATATACCTGTTAAGCCCTACTGCGTGTGTGAGCTCCTGCTTAGGCGTCCCTCTGATACAGTAAAGTGTGTGTGCTGCCAAAACCACAGGACTGGAACCAACAGCATGGGCCAGTGAGCGGGCACACCTGGAGATAAACCCTATTACGCTTGGGAAAGTATTCAAAGTTAGCTTGTAGCCTGGAAACGACAAGCTAGGATCATGACCTTTTTTTATTTTATTCTTTTCTTTTGCATCTTTCCTGCAGTAGATACGAGTCTGTAGGGAACTCCTCGCGTTTGGCAAAGCGCTCCGTCCGCTTGGCTGCCTTCAGAACGACGTGGCATTACTTCTGCTCGGCTGATGAGAGGTTCAACACGTCCATGTGGCGACCTATGGTGACGTGTCAGCAACAGGCCAGGCACCGCTATGAAAAGGTGACATAGCGGAAATTAATATAGAGGTGATCTGAATAATAATAATAATAATAAAGCAGATCTTACTCCATTATTTACTGTCAGTTTCAGGGGAAGCACAAGGGATGGAAATTGCTTGTTTTTCTGATGTGTTAATCATCAGGTCTGCTTGGTCAACGTTGGAACATGAAAAACACAAACAATGTTTGGACTATCAGAGCCACATAAAGACAGTTACAAAGTCGGCCTTTTATCTGAAGAACATTTCCAGGGTTAGAGGACTGATGTCTCAGCGAGATCTAGAGAAACTCATCTATGCATTTATCTTTAGTCGCATTGATTACTGCAGCAGTGTCTTCACAGATCTGCCTAAGAAAAAAAAAATCTATATATATATCTATATATATCTATATATATAGATATATATCTAGATATATATCTATATATATAGATATATATCTATCTATATATATAATAAAATCAATCCTCCAGCTGCAGGTGATCCAAAATGCTGCTGCTGCTGTTCTGACTAAACCCAGGATGATAGAGCATGTCACCCAGTTCTAAAGTCCTTCCACTGAGAGAATAGACTTTAAAATACTGTTGTTAGTTTATAAATCACTGAACGGCTCGGCACCACAATACATTAAAGATCTGCTGTTGTACCAACCTTCCAGAGCTCTCAGGTTCTGGTTCTGCTCTGCATCTCCAAACATGGAGACGCAGCAATCAGCTTCTATGCACCACAGATCTGGAACAAACTTCCAGAAAACTGCAAAACAGCCGAAACTCTGAGTTCCTTTAAATCAAAGCCAAAACAGATTTAAAACAATTATCGATATTGACTGATATGAAACTCTAACATTGTGAGTTGTTTTCCAGCCATATCCTCCAACTTCAACCACTATATATAACAAATAAGTTTCCAAGCATTTACACTACAATGATTTTAGTATTTGAATACAACCTGGTTCTACCTGTGGCTCTGGTAGAACCAGAGCCACAGGTGTCGTCCTTGGTTCGACAGCCAATAGCAGCAGAATGTGTGTGCATATCTGTGACGCTGCAGCTTTTTTTTTATTACCTCACTGTCCCCAGTAGCTATGAGATATCCTTCTTTTCTCTTAAGGTTTTATTTATTTATTCTAATTAAAAGTACTCCACATCAGATAATGGATTACTGCGAAAGGAGACGGACAGCGTGAAGCACTTGGTTCCTGTGTGGCACACACACGTACGAAGCTCTGAGAGTTCTACACAACAGCAAGAAAAAAAAAAAAGGAAAGAAAATCCACTGGTGACATTGAGGTAAATTGCTGCTGGCGTTTGAATGTGGATTAGAGTGTAGGCATCAGCACCTTTCACTTCTCAAAATAACAGAGTGCGTGTGTGTGTGTGTGTGTCGTGTTAGCGTACATGCGTATTCTAGTGATAATCATAGAGTGGGATGGGGGAGAACAAAAGAATGATTGTGCAGCTGACTGGTACAGCGAGAAGGAGACGGTGAAGGTATTTGAGGCGGAGAGATGGAAGAGCTTTTTTTTTTGTGCGAGTGTGTGAAGATATTTGTGTGTGTGTGTGTGCGCGAGCATGTTCCTGTCAATTGACATTTAGGGGCCTCCCTATCTCCTTCCAGCCTCCATCAGTCGGCCATGTGGACCAATAAATCTCTGTGTATCCTCAGAGTGGGAGCGTTTTATTGAGTGCCTGCTGCACCGTTGAAGAAACACGTCAGAAAAAAGCTAAAATACTTTTAAAGGAAATACAAAAAAACAAGAGGTTACGGCTAACTGTAGGAGAGAAGCGCTGCAGAGAAGGTGTTCTGTAAATATCGATCAGTATAAAGGAGGGTCTGCAGGATTATTTGGTGTGGAGACACAACTTGAAGAGACCTCTGGTGATTGGGTTTAATGAGGCTGGGAAAGAGGAGGCTCTATCGTTTAGCTCTCACTTCAGCTATGTCTCTAATAATAATACTAGCATGTTGAGTGCTAGATGCTGCTGTTTGTAGTGCTTTCACATCGATCAATGACGTTTGCTTCTTATGTGACACTTGTTTTAAAAGGGCAGCATTAAATGTTTTCCAGGCACATAGTATAGCACAATCTAGTAACTATGTTATCTTCAGTTATTATAAAATTACTGTATAAATCAAATGGGACTAAGAGGAACGCTGACTTCCTAATTTAGCGCCATAAAATTGGGCCTCTGTCTCTTTAAAAAGCTTCTGCTCTTTCTCAAACTCCGCCTTCGGGATGTCGTCACAACATGGCTCCTCTATTAACCCTTTAACAACATTTTTACCAGTGTTGCACTGAGAAGCAGCTCCTATAATGAGATGCACAATTAGGTGTTTGCTAATTGCTGCTGGCTAGTCTGAAGGAGCTGAGTGGGGGGAGTCGTGATGGCGGGGGATTCTGTGAGGCAGAAGATTGGAAACTGCAGCTCAAACCAGCACCTGTTCATCTCTGGGACACATCTTCCTTCTAGCTGGACATTCCCATGGTTTTTCATATCGTCTATAAGCATAAAGAGGAAGATGACGACCTCATGTCTAAAAAACTTGAATGAAGCAGTCTTGTGGAGATTCATACATCTCACCTTGGTATATTGACTCATTTCTTCAGGTTTTTCCTGTGTATCCTTTAGGCATGTCCCTGTGAGTGCCTCCACTTCACTCAAACGTCGTAAATATGAATCAGACGTTTTCAAAGCGCTGAGATTATGTAGGACACTTGAGGGTAACGTGATGTTGCACTTCCAAATTTTAAGAAAATAGAGATCCAACAAAGCCTTTCATTATAGAAATATACATGAGTTTGTACACAGTTTTGTAATCTAATAATAAGGTCAGAAAACTTGAGGATATATGTCTTTTACAGTGCATGTAAATATCACTTTTCAACTGTAACTTCATTCCTTCTGGTGACCAGATGAATAAATCAGAACAGTGGAATCGACCTCCGAGGAAACGACTTGGTCAGCTTAGGTTTCTCCACCGTAACTTTCTCATTTAGAGATTACTCTAAAGCCAAAAGCTCCCTCACTTCCAGATTTTCCAATTGCTTTCGGAAGACTTCAATTGATGCTTCTGTTTAGTAGAAAAGCAGATTGGTGCTGTAAATGACACTTAACACTGTCATGCTGACCAGAGGGGGTTCAGTGTGACTCATACCACTGGGTACTTCGGTGCAGCTCCACAGTTAGGCCTATTAAGTCTTGTGATGAGTCACCGGCGCATCACCTGGATAGCTAAAGCTTCGCAGACCTATGGTATTCCTAATGAAGCCGCGATCTTGGTTTCTATTACATTATACATTACTACTAATTCTCACAAAATCAACCCTTGAATAAATGAGCTTTGTATATATTTTTTCAATAATCTTATCACAGATATGGAGAAACAACTCTCAGCTAATTCACCGGGCCAATGACACACCACTATTTATCACATTTTAAAATCCTTCCAGGCATAGTTCTGTTTAATTTTGTCTGCAACAATAACAGTTTATCCATAATTAAAAGATGTCTTTAAAGCTGAAGTACGTCACTTTTATTAAAAGTATTTTTTTTTCCATATTTGTAAAGTGTCACTGTGTCGTCAAATTTGTTATGCGGCAGATAATCTGTGAGAAGGTCGATCTCCTCCACTTCCTCCCTCAGCTGCTATTGCACCACTCCAATCAAAAATGACCAATCAGAGCCAGGAGGAGGGTTTTAGCACTGTCGATCATCCTCATGTACTTGCTGCTAAATGTGGTAATGGCATAAAAACAACTTAACCGTGACAGGACAACCGTCTATCCACCGTCATCGTTGGCCATGCAAGATTGTGATTGACAGCACCAAGGCCCGCCTCCTGGCTGCGATTGGCTGTTTCTAGTTAGCACCGGGAAGCTCAATTTTTTCATGTCTTTTAACATACCATCACAACTTAGTGGCGGTTTCATCAGATATGTACAAAAAAATTTTCTTTAATAGAAGTTACATACTGCAACCTTAACACAGAATACACGACACACACCAGAAACAAACTGGAGCTGGTTACCAGTTTAAAAGTACACCAAGGTACTAAAAAGTCTCACTTTTGAAACAACTGTGAAGTTACATCACTATCTGCACATCTGATTAAGTAGTGATGTGATCTGAGCAATATTTTTTCTTGACTTTTGGTCTATTCCATAAAATCCTGATAAAATTATGTTCTGCTTTTGGTTGCAAAGTGAAACATGTGAAACATTAAAAGGGTTGATTGTGCTTTTCACAGACTCAACAGATTCTTCACCTCATTATCCTACAAAAAGGAAGCTTCTGTGAGAGGATATTTTAGACTTTCGCTAACCTTTTCTGGGTCTCTAACCCGGAAACAGAAGCTTTATGTGTTACTACCGTAGCACCTTTAATAGAATAAATGAAAGAGAAAGCTTCAGCAATTCATTTGGTACCTTCTGCTACACCTCCGCTTGTGCATTTTTATTATTAGTTTTTATATGTCTAATGAGCAGCTGACTTATTTGCAGCCATTGGCATCCAGCCCCGTTTTTGTCAGGTTGGATCCATCAGTGAAGTCATTAATGCAGAAATGACACATCACAGAAATGTTTGCGCTGCGGTAATCAAATTAGCGCTACTCGCCATATGCTACGTGTGGCTGACACTTCTATATACGGAGCACTGTTTGTACTGTAATTTGATTTGCAGTATTTTCCTCTGGAACAGCTGTGTGCTACACTCCGGTATCAGGTGTGAAATGAGATAAGGCCCAGATTTCGCCGCCTACTGAAACGAGCAAGCATGGAAGGCTATAAGCACAAAGACGGAAAGCAAAGAAAGCCAGTTTTAGACATTTTTCTTCTATTTTGCAAAAATAGGGGGGGGGGGAGCACATGAGTCATCGCGCGTCCAAAAACGGCACAAACCAGCGCTGCCAACGAAAGGCTCGTTATAGCTGTGCTATTCATGTTTCCACCGATGACGAACCGATGGGTGTAGATGTATCTATTCGCGGCATTGTCTTTAATTGTGGTGACAGGTTTCAGTCCCGGGAACAGAAGAACACGTTTTGGAAGAAACACTTTCTTCCAAAGCATGGCGACTTTCCAGCTGTGAGCGAGGTTTTCAACATCTGGATGCTGATGCTTCACCCTGTGACGACGTGAGTGTGTCATATTGACAGGATCGGCAGGTATCCAGTTCTCTGCTGCATGCTGGGGTTTATGTCACAGCACTACAATTGTTGCTACTCCGTCTTTTCATAGTCACTAACGCTTTTCACCTCCATTCCAAACATACTGCACACCCATTTTACATTTCAATGGCATAAGAACATGCGCAGCAGCACAATAACCCTGTAGAGTTCCCTTCCTACGCAGATCGACACAAAGCAAGCCAAGCAAGTCAACCAGAAAGAGAGGCTCAGCTTCAAAAACATCAGAAAATTAGTGCTAACGTAGCTTTTTATTTTTTTTTTACAATAAACAGATGAAACAAGATAGGACACAAGCTAATCCATGACCCAAATAAATGGATTTCTTTACAAAACTGAGTTATCCACAAGTATGAAGCTGCTTTTACAAGATTTAGTGGACAAATTAAGTCATTTATACTACCACAAAGTTGTGCTTGAGTGTAAAAGACCATTATTTTACACACACACATGCACACGTGGTCATGTTTCTCTATCTTTGTGGGGACTTTCCATTGACTTCCATTCATTTCTACAGCCTAACCCTAACGAAAACTCAATTCACACTTTAGCCCTAAAACTTACCTCTCACCCAAAAACAGCATTTCCCCTCATGGGACCAGGGAGCAGTGGACCCCACAATCTCACAATGCAAACTATGTCTTTATATCCCACAAGGATATAAAAAAAAAAAATGCCCGTCTACTTACAGGTGAGACGTTTGTATGTCATGGAGAAATGTTGCAAAGTTTAAATCATTTATATCAAGGGATACCGAAAAATGGTCTTAATGGTGCAGCCAGCAAATGTGTCATTACTTTGACAACAGTTTTTTCTTTCTGCATCTGTACTTTGAAATATGGATGCAGACACACATATTTCTTTCATTTGAAAAAGACAATGTGAAAGAAACTGGAATATTATTCACACAAAAAGTAAGGCACAGAGTGTATACAATGCAGTAAAAAATATTCAATACAAACACAAAAGAAATAAATCCAATTAAAATAAATTTTACCCATACTCAAACATTTGCAAAATTGTGTGTACCTAGACTGCAGTTTGGTCATCGTAAGGGACCAGACTTAAACAAGGACAAAAGATGTTCAAAAATGGCAAAAATATTTCAATTTACTAATTCCAAAAATGTTTAACAAAACATCAAGTTTTGTTGAAAAATAAGTCGAATGAGAAATTCGACTTACTCAGGTAAGTTGGATTTGGGTCCAACTTACGTGAGGTCAACAGAACAGTAACAAAACTGACCTCCAAACAAAACAAAAGGCTGTTTAAATGGGAGTGTACTAACCTAAATCACCCACCAGGGGGAGGCACAACATAACAAAAGAACAAACAAATACAAAATTAGCTAAAGCATCCTATGAAACAAATAAAGCAAAACTAACCAACTTAGCACAAGCAATAATAAGTGGCTGTTTAAGTGACAAAATTAAATAAGTAAAATCAACTTTAAACGACAAAGTCCCCTCCATAGTCTTTTAGAAAAAAAAAAAAAATTATGGTCCAGGTTTCCTCCTCCAGCTGGTCTGTGTTGGCAGCACCTCAAACAAAAGTGTGAGTAAACCATCATGTATTGTTGTCCTGCATAGTGCATATCTATACTTAATGCATAATTTCTAATGGAATTTACTTCCAGAAAATTA
>CAEGAE010052228.1:0-10542 GCA_903067095.1 Girardinus metallicus | reverse complement strand
ACTGAAGTTGTGCATTGACTCTAGATCGCTCCTCTTTAGGTCCAAAAATAATAACTTCAGTTTTGTTTTTGTTAAGCTGGAGATACTGACTGGCTCCTGTCCTTTGTACGCTTGTCTTCAGGTAACCTACGAACAGTCAGCTCTCCGATTTCCTGAGAGAAATGATGTGGAGGTATGATGTTGTCTTCATTAGGTGGGATGTATACCAGTGGATATTTGCAGAGTCTGAACTTAAGTAGTTTTTGTGGCGTCAGCAATGATGTCATCCAGTCTGTATCCATTCTGATATATACAGAATGCTAGCAGAGTCCAGGACCTCTGGACGAAGCAAAGTGTAAGACAAGGGACTGGTTTTTACCAGGCTAGAATAAATGAGAAGATGTTTGAGTGAAGGAGACGCATGTAGAAACTGAACTAAATGTTTAACAGTAAGAGAGTTTCTCTGACAGAAGGAGACTCTTCAGATTCAACACAGAAACACTGAGGAACCAGGATAGATCCAGAATCCTGGACAAAGAGGTTCAGTGAATGTGGTGTGGAAGGTGTGAAGGTGGATCAGTGAGTTAGAGGAGACTCTGTAGAATGATAGAGTACCAGCAGGACAGTCCACACACACTGCCACTCTGTTAGAGACAACGGAGGAGGAGATGACTGTTTCTGTGCGTTTGTGCCAGACAGAGTAACCTTCAACATCAGAGCATCTCAAACTCCAGGACCAATCATTCCATCCAAACACAGTGCCATCTTCAACTCCTTTCCTCTCGATTCCTCTGTAACTCACTGATATAAAAACTACTCCTCTCCACTCAATCTCCCAGTAATGGCAACCAGTTAGAACATTATTACATAGCAGCTGAGACCACTCATCAAATCTGTCTGGATGATCAGGATATGATTGAAGCTCCTCTTCACGTGTCACCTTCCTGTTGTCTTCAGACAGTTTGAGCTCTCTGTGCACTGTGTTTGTGTCGATGGTGAGTTGAAAGGCATCTGATGGGGAGAAGAAACACAATCCAACTTCAACTTTTCATCATTTATTAACCATCTTCAAACTGAATGACAGTTTGAAGATGGTTGAATGTGAGCTGCTTTGTTGCCATGAATCCAATGAAAAACACTTACACATTCTCAGACCTGGTTTTAACCATCGGACTCCAGCAGGCTCCCTGAAAGGAGGAGGAAGGTCAGACCATAAGTTCCTTTCAGCAAATTATCATGGACATTATAATAATTCAATTCAATTAATTTTATTAGGTCCCCAAAGGGCAATTCATTTACAACAAGTAATGATGGCTGCCAACACATTCACACAGGCCTTTACACAACAATTAATAAAGTGAAGATAAGAAGATCCATCCGAGATGCATGTTAAAAATAAAATACATACATACATATTTGGATATTAAACTGAGTGTGTAGAGCATGAGTGGAATCTACAGAGACTTTTGGCTGTGGATACTGAGGTGGAATTGAATAGGGCCAGAATGTCATTCAGTTGTATCCCTGTGATTTTTCTGCATTTTTTGCTAACAGCCCATAAGCGGTAACGGTTTTTCAAACTCTACAAACCAAACCAGCGAAGAAAAGGGAAAGTGAGGACAGATTCAGTAAAACACTTTCATAAAAATGCAATCATCATTCAAGCTCCTCAGCTTCCGGAGGAAATGCATCCTCTGGTGGGCTTTGCTGCAGATTCAGAATTCTTATCATAAGAAATGTATCAATGTAATTGATAAACCACATGATAAATACCCATCCCTAGCAAGAATTAATGTTCGGTTAGAAAAGTGAACCTAAACAGACACTACATGAAACCACAGTCTGGTCAGAGGGATCAGGGCAACATTTTGAGCTTGGTCACACCCTCACCTCTGGAAAACTCAATGGAAAAATGGCATGTGAGTCATTTTCCATGTTCAGCTGCATGTTAAGGGGTTAAAAATAATAGTGAAGAAATTAAGGACCAACTGCTGTCTGTTCCAACTGAGAAACTAACAGCTCATAAGATTTATCAGAAAATCCCCAATTTAGTATTTAAGCTACTTTAAATGTATGAAACTGAGACTATGGTTCCTCCATAAAACCCAGAAGAAAGATTTTGATGAATCCTCACCTGAATATCTCCAGTGTACAGTTCGAACCAGACAACAACTTCTCCCCAGAATCTTGTAGGTTGTTGTTCTGCAGGTTGACCTCTCTCAGACAGCACGACTGGGAGCTCAGAACGGATGACAGAACTTCACAAGTTCTCCCTGAGAGCTTACAGGATCCAAGTCTGACAGGCAAACCAGTCAAAACAAGAACATAAATGTAATTTGTACAATTCACTCTGTCTCAATCCATGAGCGGTCAGGCTGATTGAAGTTTGGAGTTTTGTATTTCCCAGAGGTGGGGACTCGAGTCACATGACTTGGACTCAAGTCATACTCGAGTCATTAAAATCAAGACTTGAGACTTGACTTGAAAAAATGCTCAAAGACTCCGACTTGACTTTGACTTTCACACCATTGACTTGGGACTTGACTTGAAGCTGTTTACTTGAAAAGACTTGATATTTTACTCAAAGTCTTAAAATTTAAAACAGTATTTATAAAGTGGCCCCATTAATTCATTTCACTCACTCCGTATTAACAGGTGCAGACCATCCCTCTGTTTTTCCACACTCCGTATGTATAGTGCGTAAGCTGCAGCAAAGTCAATCAAATTAACTGGATTTACAAATATCAACGGGGGGAAAAAAACGAGAGACGAAAAAAACGCTTGAAGCAGATATACTCTTGTGAGTAATTTCTTTTGGGTACATCAATCATGAAATATCCAATTAAAACGTAGTGAAACATGCAAAACCTACAAGACCAGGATCTCAGATAGAGATACAACAACTTCCAACTGTTCAGCATTTGAAGTTGCACAAAGCTTGCACAGTTACATTGGTGACACCACTTATGTTTCACTTGTATGCCATGTTTAGTTATGCTGTATAAATCCGGTGATTCAAACGTGTCCACAAATAATCCAACACTGATTGATGTGAAACACAGGAGGACCTGGTGAGGTCCTTAGTTTATCAAACCTGACTGCCATCGAACTGACTGACTGCTATCCACCACTGACTTTACCGATTTTCACACTTCAAATTGTAAACTTTGATTTTATCCTCAGTTTCTGATATTTTCCTACTTTCTTCAAAGTTGTAAATTGACATACACTAGTATAATTACTGTCCCTAGATACATATTTGAAAAAGCCTAGATGGTGATGATGTTATGACTTTGTGAACTTCTGATAGGCTAATTGTCTACAACTGTCTTGACTGGCAATGTAAGGGCAACTGTGGCTCTGTGGGAAGAAGGTTGTAGGTTCAATTCCAGCTTCCTCCTGCCCCATGTCGATGTGCCCTTGGGCAAGGCACTTAACCCCAAATTGCCTACCGATCTGCGTATCAGTGTATTAATGTGTGAGCGTTGTGAGAGCGAATGGGTGAATGACTCTAGTGTAAAGCGCTTTGAGTGGTCAAAAAGGATCGTAAAAATTGCTATATAAGTTCAGTCCATTTACCATTGAGCAAACTAGCTATCATGTTTTGTATGAGCTCTCCTAACAATGCTTGCAGGTCTCCACCAGAGGGCGCCAAGGAGACCGGCTGCAGGACTGTGGACTTCTGTGCACCTGCAATCCATCAGGCTAATCACAACCTGCTTAAAAACAGCTGGTTTACTAGTCATTTGACATTTGAATGCTATTCACTGTGGTTTTTCATGGTGCTTGTCTGGTCTCAAGCTCATGGTTCTTTTTGGATTCACTCCTGCCAGATCAAAACCTGTGAGAAACCCTGCTTCTCAGTTCCTTGACTGATAACCTAACGCTCCTTCCTCATCCATACTGCCTGTTCTCACTCATCTTCATTGTAAGCAATTTATTCTGTTTAACTTCCAGAGTTCCTGCAATAGTCTATGTGCTCGGTACAGACTTCTTGGTTCCCCACCAGGAAAGTTATGAACTTTGTTTGAAACTTTGACCACTGGTATCAGTCTGAGAAGAACCTCCTCTGAAGCATTGTATTTCATTGTATTTCCATCCCTGCACAGCCACCATTGCACATCTCCTATTTTTGTAAATGAACTTAATTTTACTGATTTAATTTCTCCTAAGAATGGGTCAAAAACCCAAACAAAACTATGACAGGTGGCATCTGTGAATGTATTTCAACACCTCTTAACCAGACAGTTTCCTTTTGTGACATCATTAAAAAATTTGAAGATTTAACAATGTGAATTCTGAACCTTCATCAATCAAAATGGTTGTGGCCAACCAACCAGACATTGAGGTCATAGACAAGAAGTAGAAGAGTACTGTTGTGATCCATGTGGTCAACCCAAATGATGGAAACATCAAGAAAAATGAACACCAGAAAGAGGAGAAATACTAAGGAGTCAGGGAAAAGCTAGAATGAGAATGGCGTAGTGCCATTAGTAATGTAATCGGAGCACTCAAGACAGTGACTCCAACATTGTAGAGGTGACTCCAAAGGACACTTGGAGAAACATCTGATATCCAGTACTGAAGAGCTCAGTTCAAGGAACAGCTAAGATACTAAGAAGATCTCTCAAGGGCTCTGGTGGATGACCCGACCAATAGACGAAGTGCCACTCACCCCCTTACCTCAATTCACACCTTAATCCTAAAGCTAACCAAGAAACGGCAGTTCATCCTGTGGGCTCTGAGCCCACAGGATGAACTGCCTCAGAAGTCAGTCCTTATAATGTAGCATTAGAAAAATGGTTCTTACATTGTAGCAGAAGGAAGGAATGCAGGAAGGAAGGAAACAGACCTGAGAGTTTCCAGTTTGCAGTGTGGACTTTTCAGTCCAGAAGACAGCAGCTCCACTCCTGAATCCTGCAGGTTGTTGTTACTCAGGTCCAGTTTCGTCAGGTTAGTGGACGGAGAGCTGAGAACTGAGGCCAGAGCTTCACAGCTTCTCTCTGAGAGGTTACAGCCCTTCAATCTGAAAAGAATGAGATCAAAATTACTGAGAAAAATGAGATGGCATGAAGCAAAAGCACAAAAAGTATTTACCGAGACTGAAAAAAATTCTTTAATAAGAATGATTCAAACTTAAGCGCAGAGGAATGCATGTCAAAACCCTTAAACTGAACATAATGGGATTTAATAAAATCCTTTCATGTGGAAAAATGGAACTTTGAATGATTTAATTGGTAAAGATTGAACTGCAAATGTGACATGATGGGCTTTTTTGGAAATATCCCCACATATGTTTGCAAACAGTGGGACACTAAATGAAGTAATCACATATTATTCCAGACTGAACCAAATGACATGATGTGAATAGTTACTTGTCTTTTCAAATACTGTGTCATGAATAGTGAAATAAAAATTATAGAAACGGAAGGGAAGTAATTATTAAAGTAAAGAACAAACAGTAAAATTCCATTAATACAAATTCTACTATTTTTGGCTAACAAATACATTTTCTGATGCAGGACATTTGCTCTTCATTACACAATTCCCACAGCCATGTGACAATGTAGGGCAACAGTGGTTCAGGAAGTAGGAGTTTGTCCTACAAATGGTGAGTTGCTGGTTTGAACCCTCTCTCAGTTGTTGTTGCTGATTGTATGGCCAAGAGTAGCTGTGGCTGCAATGTAGCTTATTACTGTTAATGAATTTGCATGAATGACTGAATGTTGTGTAAAGTTCTATGCAAATACAGGACATTTACCAATGTAAATAAAGCTCTTTTGGGATCAAAATAGTTCATTTATTTTTAATTTCTTAACTTTTTTAACAGATAGAAATCAGAGATTGCTCACACAACTTTTGTTCCACTCTTATGAGGGGAAATATTTTGGTACCAGATTAGAAATGTCAGACACGTCAGATTTTTAAACGGTGTATTAAACAACGTGAAGTACAACGTTTCCCCCCCAAATCAACATTTTTTTTTTTTGCAGATAAACTGTTCAAATTTAGACATTTTAGTGTGATGTTGTTTAGTTCCACATAAAACAGACACAGTGCTGGCCTTAGGATGAATGGTACCTGTAGCAGTTGAATTCTCCTATTAGTTTAAAATGGTACGGACTTATGTCACACATAAACGTTCAAGTACAAAAGCATCTCACTCAGATACATGGCCATGCTTAGTGCAAGTCAGAAATCAGAATAACAATGTGGACACAGAGTGGAATGGGTCTCCTCTGCTCTGACTATTTGTGACGATCTACTGCAGGTCGGACGACTGTCCGACTGACTGCAGTGGTCAAGGCAGCTCTCAATGTTCACTCAGGCCACAACAGAGCAAATTTTGTAAGGTTATGCTTTCTCAGGGGCTTTTCTTACACTTTAACAACATTTACAACTTTATTATTGAACTTGTTCTCAGAAAAGAGACACTTAAACATGAACATTTATGTTTTCTACAATATCTTTAGTCATTGCACAGATTCACTATGTTAATGGTCACTCTTTTCTGGTTTTAGCTCCTGATCAAAAGCCAGTCCTTACCGAACGTTGGGTGAAACTTTGACCACTGGTATCAGTCTGAGAAGAGCCTCCTCTGAAGCATTGTATTTATTTAGGTCAAAAACCTCCAGATTTTCTCCTGATGACAATAAGATGAAACCCAGAGCTGACCACTGAGCCGGAGACAGTTCATCTGTGGAGAGACTTCCTGAACTCAAAGACTGTTGGATCTCCTCCACCAGAGAACGATCATTCAGTTCATTCAGACAGTGGAACAGGTTGATGCTTTTCTCTGCAGACACATTCTCATTGATCTTCTTCTTGATGTACTGAACTGTCTCCTGATTGGTCTGTGAGCTACTTCCTGTCTTTGGAAGGAGACCTTGTAAGAGAGTTTGATTGGTTTCCAGTGAAAGACCCACGAGAAAGCGGAGGAAAAGGTCAAGGTGTCCATTTGGACTCTTTAAGGCCAGGTCAACAGCACTCTGATGGAGCCTTGATAGATTTAATTTTAAAAAAGTACGACTCATAAAATTTCTAAAACTGGATGGTTGGTCTTGCATTAAGTTAATTCTTGAGTTAATGAAGGTGAAATGGACATGAAGAGCAGCCAAAAATTCCTGAACACTCAGATGGACAAAGCAGAACACCTTGTCCTGATACAGCCCTCTCTCCTCTTTAAAGATCTGTGTGAACATTCCTGAGTACACTGAGGCTGCTTTGATATCGATGCCACACTCTGGCAGGTCTGATTCATAGAAGATCAGGTTTCCTTTCTGCAACTGATGAAAAGCCAGTTTTCCAAGAGACTCAATTATCTTTGTACTCTCTGGACTCCAGTGTGGATCTGTTTCAGTTCCTCCATCATACTTAACCTTCTTCCGTTTGGTCTGAACCACCAGAAAGTGGATGTACATCTCAGTCAGGGTGCTGGGCAGGTCTCCTCCCTCTCTGGTCTCCAACATATCATTCAGAACTGTAGCAGTGATCCAGCAGAAGACTGGGATGTGGCACATGATGTGGAGGCTTCGTGATGTCTTCATGTGGGAGATAATCCGGCTGGCCCGCTCCACATCTCTGAATCTTTTCTTGAAGTACTCCTCCTTCTGTGGGTCAGTGAAGCCTCTAACCTCTGTCACCATGCCAACACATTGAGGAGGGATCTGATTGGCTGCTGCAGGTCGCATGGTTATCCAGAGGAGAGCAGAGGGAAGCAGTTTTCCCCTGATGAGGTTCGTCAGCAGAACATCCACTGAGGTGGACTCTGTAGCATCAGTCAGGATCTCCTCATTGTGGAAGTCCAGAGGAAGTCGACTCTCATCCAGACCATCAAAGATGAACAGAACCTGGAAGTTTTCGAAGCTGAAGATTTTCTTGGTTTCAGTAAAGAAGTAATGAACAAGTTGCACCAAACTGAACTTTTTCTCTTTCAGCACATTCAGCTCTCTGAAAGTGAATGGAAATATGAGCTGGATGTCCTGGTGGGCTTTGTCTTCTGCCCAGTCCAAAGTGAACTTCTGTGTTAAGACTGTTTTCCCGATGCCAGCCACTCCTTTTGTCATCACTGTTCGGATTGGTTCATCTTTACCAGGTGGGATTTTAAAGAAGTCTTCTTGTCTGATTGTTGTTTCTGGCCTACGAGGTTTCCTGGATGCTGTTTCAATCTGTCTGACCTCATGTTCATCAATGATTTCTCCAGTCCCTCCATCTGTTATGTAGAGCTCTGTGTAGATCTGGTTCAGAAGAGCTGGACTTCCTGCTTTAGCAATCCCCTCAAACACATACTTGAACCTCTTCTTCAACGAGGATTTAAGTTCAAGTTGGCACTTCTCCACAGCCTCTGGAAGTCAAAACAAAAAGAAAAGGGTCTGATCTGTTGTGGTTTCTTGATTATAGCCAGAATGTGATCCATTTTTCAAATGAAATGTATTGACACATATTCAATTTGAATGTTTTAATTATTTCCTTCTCTGTAATTTGTTGATTGTCTTAAATATTATCTACAGCAGTTTCCGCTACTAGAACCACTCGTCTAAAGACTTCATGAGACTTTTCAATAACATATTTAATATTTCCTCAAACTAAACAGTTTTCTGCATAAAGTTTGGTAGAGCCCTGGACTGGGTTAATAACGCTTCAAACAAGGGGCTAATGTGGAATACAAAGTCTCAATTGTTCATATAAACTCTCTTCAGTAGTTCACCAGATTTTAATTTTTCACTTTTAGTGCATCCAAACTTTTAGTTTTTGCCTTTCCAAAGTTTAATCCCCAATTTGAATTAAAAAACACACACTGATTCGTCCCAATAACTGCACACACGCACGCGCACATGTATATGTATACGTGTGTATACATATAAACAAAAGCCTTTTTCAGCTGCCTCTTAAGAAAACTATGAAATGAAGAGACACCATTACAGAGTTATGTAAACTTACCTTCTGTGCAGGATGAAGCAGCACATAAACGCAGCTCAGAGCACAGGTATGAATCAAGTGCTGTGAGGTGATGGATTGTCTTCCTGCAGGCATGATCCCCTTTTTTAATCACAGTGTTTAATAAATCACCTGCTTTATTGGCTCGGACTGGGTTCTTCTCAAGTATGGACTCTTTCTCCAACTCATTCAGGACACCATCTGCCACAAGAGCTTCAAGCAGTTGGGTGATGTTTTCTGTTGACACTCTTTTAACCAATTCACTCTTAATTCTGGTAAGCTCATTCACTGCAAAAAGAAGATTTTAAGACATAAAATACAGAGACAAAATAAAGCATGAAACTATTAAAATTTTTGTTTTTGCATGTTGTTAAGATATGTTGTTGTTTTCTGGAGTCCTACAAAACAAAATAAATTGTGAAATATCATAATCACTCCATATGCTGAGATACCAGTTTACTTTTATTCTATACATTTTATTCAATTCAGAAATACTGTATTAATCCCAAAGAGGGATTAAATGCTGTTGTAGCTCATTTAATTAAAGAGTTATTAAAGCTGGAGATGAGTCTGAGTAGGAAAGATCAATTGTACTGTTGCAGGAGTATTGTAGTATTACAATGAATTTGAAGAAGCCTCTGACTGAAGATACTCAGTTTTTCTAAGACAGTCTCATGAAGTGGACAATCAGGTTTGTCCATAATCTTCTTGATTTTATGTAAAATCCTTTATTTGACCATCATCTCCACAGTAGTCCCCAGAACAGAATCAGATAGATAGAAAACAGTCATATTCAATCCGCCATAGAGGAGGTGGCAGCTGCAACAAAAGCCAGAAGCAGACACTACTCAGCCCTTAAATTTACGACAAACATCTTCATGTAGTTTTTCTTTTATGTAACTTGATCAGTTACAGTTTTAAAGTTTATTTTGTTAAACATTCAGTTATTCAATGTCTCAGTCAGTACCTGACATGTTTCGACGTTCTACTTCCGTCTTCGTCAGATGTGCCACAGCTGTTGTACCCAGAATAAGAAAACCTCAAATCAGCTATACGATGGTCGCTGCAAACAGGAAAATTATGTCATGGACTGAGAAAAGGCCAAAAATAATCAACTGAGAGGACAATATCAGCGTTTTATCATGGGGTTAGAGGCAATAAGGAAGCAAGCTCATACAGGTGCACTTCGCTGCAGCAAACAGAATGGGGCGGGGACGGGCCACCTATAGTAATGGACTGCGGTAAAGCTAGCCGCCTCTTCGAAAAGCCAGCCCGCACTCGATTTTCACATGCGCGAAAGCTCAAGACATTATGGTACCCCCATTTACGTGCTGCTTTCACAATAAAAGCGCGCATCCGGTCCATGTTTAATCTAGTGGAAATAGATTTACAACGGCTTCGAGTTTTAGACTTTGTATTTATGCTGAAAAACTCCTTTTCCAGTGACTTCTAGCACATCTGGTTGACAGAGGGACACCTCTAGAACACAACCAGAAAATGTCAACAACATCTGATGTGTCATTTCAAAATAAAAGCATATTGAAAATTAACTTTTTTACCCTAAGTTGCCGTGCTTTTTTCTGGAAAACTCTCTGTTTCCAGTGACTTCTAGCACATCTGGTTGAC
>CAEGAE010052219.1:0-11583 GCA_903067095.1 Girardinus metallicus | reverse complement strand
TGATATGAAATGTATATCGGAATACTTCAAATTACACTAAGGTAACATAAGAATATATATAAATAGTATATATATATTTATTCCAGGTTTACTGCCGCATACGTCCACTTGGTGGAGAAGATGAGGAATGCTGTGTTGAGATGATCAGCAGCTCCACCATTCAGCTTCATGCTCCTGATGGACTAAAGGCAAACCGCAATGGTGAATACAAGGAGGTATGTAAATTATCTATCTCTCTTGTCATTATTTGACAAAAAATGGCTAAATTGGACCTAGACTGTATATGAAACTGCAGTCACTATGACAAGGAGTGCAATATCGCATTTGAAATGACTGTCTGATTTTTACAAGTTCTGTACGTTTATTGGAAAAAAAAAAAGATTATATTTGAAGAGATGCTAAAGTGGATGGTATTGGACAGATCATTGTGATACAATTAAGATTATTTACTGTTATTTCAGTAATTTTACGACTGAATGCTTTCCTAGTGCCACGCCACCCAGGAAAAAAGTATGCACAGCTAATGAGTTGTATGACCAAACATCAGCAACTCTCTCCCACTGTAACAAATTTAACATAGTTATTTTTTGAGGGTTTATTGGATGACTTTGATTTTCCATTTGTCTCTCCTGTAGATGCAGTACTGCTTTAAGAAAGTGTTTGGTATTAAAACAACTCAAATTGAGCTGTTTGAAGATGTCGCCAAGGCACTCATCGAGGACCTCATTCACTGTAAAAACGGTAGGTGAACTGAGACTTCAAAGCAGTTTTTCTTTTTTAACAGATGACAGTCATTCAGTTATGTAAAGTGTCAAATGTTTGCACTTTGTCAACATTTGAGTCAACAATATTTTTTCCTGTAAGGGACAAAACACTTATGTTATAAATTCAGTCATTCAGCTCTAGTGTATGTGTGTGTGTATATATATATATATATATTCTTAAATAAAGCTTAAAAATATAGTTTTTATGTTTTTCTGCTTGGTAATTATATATTTTTTTTATGCTCAAGATTAAGTTAACAGCAAATGTAATTTTTGCTTTGATTTGACTTAGCCACTCCCAATATGGCCACCTGAACTTTCTTGTCTATGAAATGTGTGACTGTGTTGGCAGGTTTGCTGTTTACATACGGTGTGACAGGAAGTGGTAAAACGTACACTATGACCGGCTCGCCTGGAGAAGGTGGACTCCTTCCTCGTTCTCTAGACATGCTCTTCAACAGCATCGGGCCTTTTCAGGCCAAGAGATTTGTAAGATAAATTATGGCTTATATGTTTGATCTCTCAAAACGTTCGAGGCAGGTTTATTGAAGTGCAAGTGTCTCTTTAGGTGTTTAAACCCGATGAGAAAAATGGAATCGAGGTTCAGAACCAGGTTGACGCTCTGCTCGAGAGACAGAAGAGAGACAGTCAGCAGTCGGTTCCCAAAACGCCGTCGTCCAGGTATCCGAGTGGTTCTGGAATACTATCCACATTTTCTGGCACTATAGTTTCTGGCCTATCAAGCTGGTTTCTTTTTATTTTTGAATAAATCAATTGTAGGCAGCGGGCGGATCCGGAGTTTGCGGATATGATCAACCCAGACCAAGCGTGTAAATTCGAGGGCGTCGACGAAGACTGCTGCTACAGCGTATTCGTGTCCTACATTGAGATCTACAACAACTATATCTATGACCTCCTTGAAGATGCTCCATTTGATCCAATCAGACCAAAGTAAGACTGTTTAGAATGAGTCGATCCTTTTCTTCTTTACAGATTAGTTTTTGTTTTTTTTTAACCTATAAAATCTACATTTAACAAATGACCAATCCCCACTTTCGATAGGTGGCTCGACGGAAACACACCAGTACGGAACAAAGAGTTCGTGTATGTGGCCCAGTAATGCAGATTAGCTCTTTAGTTGCCCCCCATTTACTGTTTTGTTCATACGTGAACCATGGCTGTAGCTGAGTGGTTGCATAGGTCGTTAGTCTGCTTCCATCCCTTTAACCCATTGCCTGGTCTTAACAATGACGACTCTCAACTAGCCTCTGAATGGCCTGGATGCTGCTGTGCATACCTGCCGTGCTTGTTCCCCCTGAATGAACTTGTGTCTCTATAGATCTTTTGTTCTAACATCGCATAAAATGTTTGGTATTCAGCTTTGCAGCTTGGCTTATGAAAGCAAGAGGATTATTATTTTACAGTGTTCATATAGCACGTTGTTTTTTTTTGTTTTTTTTTTGTCGTTTTATTACCACCACGTTTCAGGCCGCCTCAGTCAAAGATTCTGCGCGAAGATCAGAATCATAACATGTATGTGGCCGGCTGCACAGAAGTTGAAGTCAAATCCACAGAAGAGGCTTTTGAAGTCTTCTGGAAAGGTCAGTGAAGGTTTTCTGTATCAGTACAGGGGTTATGTCATTTTATACATTTTCCTTTCCTCAGAAATTGACTAGTTTGTAGCAAATTGAAGCATTTAAAACATCGCTGTCTGTTTCTTTTTAATATTTTAATTCTTTCCAGAATGAATAGACCTTTTGATGTTTCATGTTGCAGCTCTTTATTTTTTTATTTTATTTGTTTAGGACAAAAGAAGAGACGGATAGCGAATACTGAGCTCAACCGAGAGTCCAGTCGCTCCCACAGTGTGTTCACAGTGAAGCTGGCCCAGGCACCTCTAGATGCTGATGGGGACCATATACTGCAGGTGATTGGCTGCTAAAGTTGTCCATTTTAATTTCTTATACTTAAAAACGCATATTGAGGAAGAGTTTTACAATTGAAATAAAACGCTATTAAACAGGAGAGCAGTTAATTACCAATGAGGTGCAAATGTATGCGATTCTTACACAAGTCATATCCTAATGTAGTGGTTCCCAAATATTTTCTTCTTGGATTACAATAAACCCCCCACCCCCCAAAAAAATAAAAAATAAATAAAAATCAACTGGGCAAGCGCATCGTTCAACCAGACATAAACCTATACACATATTTTGTTTTCAAACTCACTACAAATCATCTTTACAGTGAAACACTTTTGTATAATTGGTTTTTCTTTTTCATCCATACCACTCCCCACGCTCCCCCCCCCTGCAATGAGACACTTTGGGAACCACTGTCCTGAAGGTTGACTTCTCTACTTTTCTTGAGCTGTAAAAAGTAGAACTTATATAGTCTATTTGCTGCTCAAACAGGACAAAAGCCAGGTGAATGTGAGCCAGCTGTGCCTGGTTGACCTGGCGGGCAGCGAACGCACCAACAGAACCAGAGCAGAGGGAAGTCGCCTTCGAGAAGCAGGTCTGTTTAAATCGTTTCAGCTCATTTCCAATCGTATAAATAAAACTTCCACACAATACACAAAAACTTTTTGGTAACAGAGAGGGTTGTAATTTAAGAGAAGGACATTTTTAATAAACATTGTATTATAACAATCAAAAAGAGTTTTTGTTTATCGGCATATGGAGTAGATTTATGGAATGCATTGAATGATGTGTTAAAAAAAAGAAGTAGAAATATAAACCAGCTTAAAAAATTGTTTAAAAGAAAGCTTATTGGGAAATATGTTAATGAGTGTTTCAAAGTCTATAAATGCTATTGATGATGTAAAAAATGCTTAAATAATTGTACATTTAAATGAGAATGTGAGATTTAAATGTCATATAAGGTGGAAATAATTTAAGTTTGTCTGGTGTTTGGAGATTTAATTGTGTATAAGTTGATGAGCATGAAAGGGTTAGGACCTCATAACATCTTGTGTCTTCTACCTGTTCCTTTCTGAACAGACAATATAAAATTGCATGTCAATTGGGCATGATAATTTTTTAATTTAACATTTTATTTTCCTTCTTTCTTGCTTTTACGTTTGTCTGTTTGAAATAAATAAATGGGGGAAAAAAATAAGTTTTACTTCTCTCCTCAAACATTTTCACAATTCATTCAATTCTGAGTTTGTTTTTCTTTCTCTCTGTTTAATCTACAGGTAATATTAACCAGTCCCTGATGACCCTGCGGACATGTATGGAGGTCCTGCGTGAAAACCAGATGTGTGGAACTAATAGGGTTTGTATCTCAACACTGAACCGTTTCCATCTCTGTTTCTGGTTCGCTACCTTGCTCTTTTACCTTTGTTTCAACTTTCTTTAATTTTCTACTCACTTTTTCATACACTTCATGTTTTCTTCAGATGGTGCCCTACCGAGACTCTAAAGTCACACATTTGTTTAAAAACTACTTTGATGGAGAAGGAAAAGTCAGGATGGTTGTCTGTGTTAACCCCAAAGCTGAGGATTATGAAGAAACCTTGGTAAGGGTCTCCGTTTTGTACAACTCCTGCTTAACTTTGGAGTCTTTTCTGTTTTTGGCAAAATGTTAGCTGGTTAGGTAGCATACCCAAGTTATTTTTAAAACTGTTAAAGTTGAAACATTTTTGGATTTAATTTGGCCTCCATTTACAACCTAGCAGTTTAGTTTCACGCAAGTGTTGTACTGTGTGCGCTGCAGCTGGTAATGCGCTTTGCTGAGATGACCCAGGAAGTGGAGGTGGCTCGGCCGGTGGACCGTCCGATCTGTGGTCTGACACCGGGACGCAGGCAGAGGAACCAGGCATTCAAGGATGAGCTGTCACGCCGGCTGGAAGAAAGAGGGGGTCCAGTTAATGGAGGTAAACCACACCTCAAATTTGTACTTCTCTGCAGGTTAGAGCCTTATCACTTAAAATCATGTGGATTGCGTCGTTTTAGACTAGCTTACTCCTTGTAAAGTAAACAGCGAAACCAAAACTCTTTCTCATGATTTAATGCTCTCTCCTGTAAAGATCCAGTTCAGCTGAACCAGCTCATTGAAAGCCTCCCACCTCTGCCTCCCTGCGAGCTCTCGGATCCCTCTGATGATCAGACGTTGCCCCGTCTGATGGAGGTTCTGGAAAGACGGTACCGTATCCGTCAGAAGATTACTGAACAGTTCAATCAGACTGGTAGGAGTTTTATTTTGTTAAGCTACAGATCGTCATACGAGTGTTTTCGGCCATAAATAACTACACAAAAAAATCTAAGCAGGAAATGTCGAGATGAATTATGTTAATCTTTTTTCTTTTTTTTTTTTTCAGCAGATAAAATGAAGTCCACGCTTCAGCAGTTTGAGAGTCAGTTCAGCTCTAAGGAGAACGTACTGCATGATCAGCGAAGCAAACTGGGGGAGAAAGACAAAGTCATCGCAAACCAAAGGACGGAGATTGATCGACTAGAAAAAAAATCCAAGACTTTAGAATACAAGGTCTTGATCTTTCTACATTTTGTTGAAGCGGTTTGACATTTGGAAGTGAGGTCGACTTTGTCCTCACTCCCGATCCTCCTCTGCAGATTGACATCCTGCAGAAAACGACAGAGATGTACGAGCAGGACAAACGCTCTCTTCAGCAGGAGCTGGAGAGCAGGGAGCAGAGGCTGCAGAAGGAGTTGGCAGAGAGGAGGCGCATGGAGCAGCGGATGCAGGGCGTGGTGACGGACACCAAGCTCAAATGGGAGAGGGAGTGTGTGAGTAGAACAACATGGACGCACCGACATCCACTGGATTTCTAACAGAGCTAACAACGCTGACTTAATATGGCTTATGAGTATATCTGCCAGACTATTTGATTTTTATTTTTGCATTTCTGTAAAAGAAAAAAATTAACTTTTATTCTAAACATAGACATGTCTGGATAAGTTCTTGATTTTTAAGATATAAAGTAAAACTCCTAGTAAAAGAATAGGATAACTGAGTCTTTTTTGTTTAAAGTTTCTATTGCAGTCGCATCATGTCTAGTTTTTACAAACCTTTTGGCGTTTAATCTCACTGTAGAGATTGGCATGTAGGTATTTTGTGATTTATAAAGATCAACACACATCTGCCTTAGTTAATTGTATGTTCTCTTGTTTTTTCCATTTTGAAAAGTCTAAAAATGTAGAAGTTCCCAGATGTTACAAGTTCAATTAAAATCAACAACAAAAAAAAGTAAAAAATTACTTGAAATGAAAGCAGATCAACAATTTTATAAGAACAGGGTATTTATTTCCACTGAATTGAGGGGAAACTTGTTAGACCTTTCTAAATTTTTATTGTGAGATTGCTGTTGCTATAGCAATGCTATCAAAAGTAGCATTGCTTTTGTAAAACAGAGGGTCAAGCTTGTGTTAGCAACTGAGAACTGCAGTGTTTTCAACAATTGTGATGTACTGTTTGTCCACAGTGTTGACATTTGGAAAAAAGTGCATGCTCTGTTTAACAGGTTAAGAAAATGAGAAACTATTAAAAACGGTAGAAATCTGGTAGAACAGTTTTCCCAAAGGTACATTTTACCAATTACTTCAGTACATTTTTAGTCAAGAATCATAAAAGAAGCAATCTGTCTTTACCAATACTTGTGACTATTAGATACTCAACATAAGCAGATGGCAAGAAACAAAGATGGATGATTTTGCAGGTATTAAAGCTCCTCCCTGACCTGCAGCTGAGTTATTTTCTTTTAACTTTAATGTGTCTTTACACTGACAACTGTGAAATTTCTTAAGTTTGATAAGTTTAATTGCTGATTAAATCCAGTTCAGTAGGAAGCGGGCCACTGTGGATGTCAGCCTATTGATTGACGCGTCTCTAGTTACGATGTTGGGCGATTTGGGTATAATTTCCTCATCAGTGTTGAGTCAATGAACACGCGGCACATGGTTATTGATTCACTCTGACTTACCGCCAATCTAAGATGTAATGGTTAGGTATGAAATGTATTCTGAATATGCTGAAAACTCGTAATCGTTTCCTTATTTGTATTTTTTCTTCTTCTTTTTTTCTCTTTAGGAGAGGCGAGTGAACGCCAAGCAGCTGGAGCTGCAGAACAAGTTGTGGGTGAAGGACGAGAAGCTGAAGCAGTTAAAAGCCATCGTGACGGAGAACGGCAGCGCTAGCGGCGGTCCCGCGGAGCCACCGAGGAAGCCCGAGAGACCCTCCAGAGAGAGGGATAGAAATGTTGCTCAGAAGCGCTCAGCTTCTCCTACGCCTCTCTCTGTAAGTCCGTTATTTCACACTGCAGCCTGTTCCACCACTGGGACTCCACTAATCTCTATTAACTTGACACAATGTGGAGATTTTGCATGCCACTAATAATTATTGTGATCCAGTTAACTGGGATACGCTGCTGTCCACACCAGCTGTTCCTGTTGTGTGTGTGTGTGTGTGTGTTGTCATTTGTGTATTTCTGCTTTCCTTTAATTCATAACACTCACCACACCTTGCCTCATTCCTCGACTTTGCAGGATTTAGGCCAAAGGCCTCTCGACCAAAACCGAGCCAGTGTTAGGAGAGTTCAGGACCCCGTGCCCACCTCCGCTCCCTCCTCCTCATCCTTTCCCTCGGTCGCCTCCTGCATTTCAAATTGGGAGCAGAAGTTCCCTTTAGACTCAGGCAGCCAGTCTAGACAACCAGGAACGCCCCAGTTTGGCAGCAGGACTCCCACCCCATGCCACGGCGCCAGCAGCATGGGTCGCAGGAGAGGCCAGCGCTGGGCCCCAGAGGCGGAGACCCCTCATGCAGCGTCTGTCTATGAGCTAAACAAAGAGGCAGGCACAAGGGTTAGTGTGTTAGTAGCTGTCCTAAAAAAAAGTGTTCAACTCTCCGCTTCTAGCCTGCAGCGTCTGCTTTGTCTTGGTGTAGAGCAGCTACCGTGGAGTGTGCTTGTTTAGTAGAAACATTGGCGTAGACTAGAATTCCTGCTTTCTGCTCTTAAAGAAGTAGATCTTTGAAGCTTTCATTTGCATCATATTTCCCTTTACGACTGCTAGCTACTCTGCTGTTCCTGCATGCTGCCTCCCAGGGTAGTTTCCTTTATATACTGTTGACTTGAAGATGTGTATTTAATAAAATGAACATCTTTCTGGTAAGTAGCAGTAGCAGCATCACCAGAGCTCCTTGTAAGTGTATTGCATACATTATCATTTTTGTAAAATGGATAATTCAATAATGGAGTGTAGATGATAACCTCTGTAGCTTCAACTTTAACTCTAAGGAATTTGGAAAAGTGAAGATTTTGGATGGAAGCTGAAAAATACAGTTTAGGATATTACATATGAAAGTGTCATGAATTCACTCTTGACATGCAAATAACATGTTTAGTCTGTTGGACTGGATGACTTCTAGTGTTGTGCAGCTCTAGGCCTGAGATGGTTCAGTTCAATCTGAGTGATGGCAAAAAGCAAAGATGGTTGATGACACTATCAATAAAATGATACACGTCTGCTCTCGCTCAAAATTTCCTCCCAAAAGTAAAGTCCAATTAAATAACACAACGGGGTTTTTGAAATGAACGGCAACATTTGCGTGATCTTTTCAGACCAGAGCGTGTGACGTAGCGATCATATCTAGAAGCAAGCTCCACCGTCAACACTTCGAACCAGAGACTTGTCAAGGTTGAATTTTGAATAGAATGACAATTACAGCCCTGGGAAAGTACTCGCTTATAGATTTATGTGTTTTTTTTTTTTTGTCACATTTGTTCTTTATCATCAAATACATTTGAAAACAATAACTTGGCTATATAGAAAATGCAGTTTTTATATTAAAATCTCATTTAAGGGGGACTAACCCTGTCCAGGCCAGCCTGCTTCCCCAATACAGCATTTGCAAGAGTTGGCAGTGATTTTAATTCATTCAGATTGGAATAGCCTGGTCGAGGTAATTCCACAGCATTTGAAAAAGATTTAAGGGTAGTCTTTGACTAGGCCACTCCAAACCCCTGCCTGTTTTTTTTTTTTTTTTTTTTCCTT
Source organism: Girardinus metallicus (assembly GCA_903067095.1). Taxonomy (NCBI): domain Eukaryota; kingdom Metazoa; phylum Chordata; class Actinopteri; order Cyprinodontiformes; family Poeciliidae; genus Girardinus; species Girardinus metallicus. The sequence continues at coordinate 2,807 of CAEGAE010052219.1, read as the reverse complement.
TTTCTTTTGAGCCTTTCAGAGGTGGATGCGGTATGATGTGCTCAGTTTCACACCAGTTGTAATCTGACACACACTTCTCAGCAAGTTCCACTGTTGTCTCTTCAGCGCACAGAATAATTGTTGAAAAATTGCTTTCCACCACATCATGAATCTATTGTAACGCTTACAAAATTCGGTGTCATTTGCTCTTGGAATGGATAATTTTGGCTTGTTCCCTTGCATGCTAACCATCCTTTAGTTCAGTGACCTTTGCACGCTGAATCTCACTCTTGGGAAATGTCCTGTGATTAGAGGAGCGTATTGCTGATTCGTCTTTTCTGGAAATCCAATTGGAATGATTTTCACACAAATGCAAAATATATTTCTAAACAAATCCATCTATTGACTCCTTATTCTACTTCCAGCAATACTGTTCTTTTCACAAGAAGTTGACCTCCTCTAATGATCAAGCTTCCCTGCTGACCACTGCACACCTTTTTAAAATGGAACACATGTAAATAACTGATTTTTGTTTCTCACTTTGGGATCACCAGACGGTTCCTCCGGTTCATCCAATGCACAGGCGCTCACACTCTGCGGGTGGGGAGAAATGGGTAGACCACAAACCGGCGTCTAATTTGGATCTAGACACTGTAATGCAGCCAATCATACCCAATGCGATCAAGGTGTCGACCCCGAACGAGAAAGCTCTGTCTAAATGCCACAAATACGTGCTTAGACACCAAGAGCTAGCCTCTGACGGGGAGATCGAGACCAAATTGATAAAGGTAAAACTACTTGATTTGCTTAACTTGACAATTTTTGTGCATGGATTTGACAATTCGACCTATTCACATCTGGCGAAACCTTCCTTATCGGGGTCTTGATTTGATTAATAATCGGCCTGTCGACAGACTAGTTACTCATGTTGATTTTTTTTTTCATTATTATTATTATTATCTTATTCCAACAGGGCAATGTTTTTAAGACCAGAGGTGGAGGACAAGCAGTGGAGTTCACTGATATTGAGACTCTAAAGCAAGAAGGCCCAACAGCACCAAGGTAAAGTCTTTGACCAAATGCGCTGCGCTGCGATTGTTTTAATGGCTGCTGATCATCAAATTCTTACCATGTTGATGTGGCACATAAAGACATGTTCAACATCCATCTAATTGTTTCAGTCTTTTAAAGAATGTATTTGAAAACTGTTGAGTTTTGCTTTGTCCAAGTTACTAATAGCGTTTTTGTTTGGCTTTAGTCGCAAAAGGCGATCCGGCTCTGGAGAGGGACCGGCTCAAACAGACGACATTGAAAACAGGGTAAGCTCAAATAAATGTTTGAGCTTACTGATTTTTATTTTAGAAATATTTAGTATATAATGCTGTTCTATGCATATTGTGAATAACTTTTTTTTTTTTTTTTTTTTCCCCCTGTTAAAGCCTCCAGTGGCAAACATCAGTACAAGCCACGTGTATCAAAAGTAAGCAAAACCATTGTATGTCTATCACTTGAGGTCAAAATCAGTTTTATTAATGTTGTTTGCTTTCTTCTAGACGGAGAAGACCTTAGAGTGTTGCAGAGATTTTTTTTCCTCTTCCCTAAACACTCCAACTTTTGCCTGTCAAATCAGTGAAGAGGGAACTATGCATCTGACAGCTGTAGAACTTTTCTGCTATTCCTGATTATATCAAACTTTACTATGGTGCAATTATAATTTAATCATCGCTTAATGATATATAAAGTGTTACTTGTTGGATTTTTTTTTCCTACAAATAAGTGATTTTTAAATTTTTTTTTTTTTTTATTGCTCTTTGTATGCTGGAATCCCTTCTGACTGAGAGGTGGTTACGTGCTGACAGATTGTACCTTGTGTCTTTTGTCTGCTTTATGCTGCCACCCAAAGTATTTGTGCTGTGGAAATATTTTCATTTTATTTTATTTTATTTTTTTTGTCTTTGCTTATGTTTTTTCCTTGCGTCTTCTGATGTATTAAATGTCGAGGTGTTAATGTACACATCTGATTGCAAAAAACGGATTTTTAGGATTTTCAGCACGTGGACCTGCAGATGTAAAAATGCTGTGCTGTCACGCAGTGCAGCTGACCCCCTGTAAATAACCTTTTTATCTTTTCTAAACAAGTGTAGCACACTAGGACTTTTGGTGGCATTAAATTTATTTGGACGCCATGTTGCAATTACTATTTTGTCCACAGAGAGTGATTTTTGTTTTATTTCCGGACCTGGAACCATTCCGAGCTTGGCTGGCATGGTGTTAACCTTGTTTGGAATGGTTTCAGGTCTGAAAGTAAAGCTCTGTTGCATTTTAAACATGCAAATGTATTGGAAATGGTGCAAAATTGATTACAAATCAAAATAAAAAAAATCAAATTTATTGTGAAAGGTGAATGTTGGGTTTAAAAAAAAAAAGGCACTAACCTTGATCTTCAGAATAAACCATGACTTCCTTTTGAGATGTTTTGATGAACTCATCCATGAGCCCCAGTGCGAAAAACATCATCAACATTTCAGTGTGAGAACTTCTTGCCGCTTTGACTAATTTTACACCCTCTTGAAAGGAAATGGTAGTTTCCCATTTTCTTTCATTCATACTAGTGAAAACAAGACATGGACAACAAATTTCTACACAAGGTAAAATGTGTTTTAAACTACTTGCACTTGTTTATCAATTTTTTGAGTTGCTGATAATTGTAGTCATGGAGGTTTTTCTTTGTTCTCAGTAAATACATGCTAAGGATCCAGTTTATAGTGCAGGTTTTTCTCGAAATGTTGAATCTTATGCAACTAAATATATATATATATATATATATA
>CAEGAE010052217.1:0-14030 GCA_903067095.1 Girardinus metallicus | reverse complement strand
ATATATATATATATATATATATATATAAATATAGATATTCTACATAGAAGCTGCATCTGGTTTGATGCTCCCTTTAGCAGTGACACCGTCCTGGAGGGCGCCATCAGCTGAGCGAAGGTTGCCAACAACTTAGCATTCTCATTCTACAGACGATCCACTTGGCCCTGTACTGCAGCGTTTAACCTCGTCTCTCTTCTACACAAAGCTTTTGGCTGAGCTTTTGTTGTGACAAACCGTATGCGTTCGCTTCCATCCTCTGGCCTTTAAAACCAGCTCTGGGCTTATCTGTTCAATTGAGTTCCTCTCCTAGATGAAGTCGCTGATGGAGCTACTGCTGCCTTCTGCTACTACAACGGGGTTTTTTTTTTTTTTTTTGGCCTGTGTTGACGGTTACTAGACAGGAAATGGGCAGACAGAGAAAAGGGGAAGACATGCAGCAAAGGTCTCAAAGTCATATGAGGCGCCTGCTCTACCACTTAATATTTATTCTAGGTTCTAACAATAAAATTAAATTATAACAAAAACCCTGTCATTTAAAAAAAAAAAAAAAAAGTATACTGTGATCAGAACAACTCAGATCCAAGTAATATTATTCGACATCAGGGTTGGCAAATGCGATGGTCTTCGTCAATCCAATCCATTGTTAAAATTTAAGCCTGAAAGTTTCCTGTAAGATTGCTGAATGCTTAAACAAAACAAAACAAAAAAAAAATAGACATTTTGATATTGACTGTGATTAACCCAAAATTGTTCTCAAAATTGTCCTTGTTTTCCATGAACATAATTCACTTACCACTTTTAATCGGCATTTGTATCTTGACGTAGATCAGGATTATTCAAACGACGACTCAAGATGTTCTCTGCTCCTTTTAAAAAAAATGCACTGGGCTTCTGTCTGAGTGAACAATTGCTTCGATAAGCTTTCTAGAACTATTTAAAGTGGATGATATGGTTAGGCGACCAAAAAGGACATTGTGTACTGGTACAAAATGACACGTACAAAGATTTGTTGAGTGGGAACAGACTTGCAGATATCACCAAGAAACCACCTAAACAATTCATGTCATGGACTGCGTTAAGTGTAATATCACCTCAAGGGGAACATAGATTAAGAGCTGTGATTCAATTAACACGGGTCAATCGCCATATTTAACACACACACACACACACGCCCGCACACAGAACACATCTGTCTAAACTGCACAAACACAGAACAGAAGACAGCTGTGGGATTGTTGTATCGGAAGGGTTGATGTTCATGAATAGGTTCAAAAGCAATCTAGACAACACCGGGAGTTGCTGTTTAGATCATTTCAAAGCTGGAGTCTGAGAATCAGCAAAAAAAAAAGTGAGTTTTGAGCAGTCAAGATGTTTATGATGTTCTCTGAGTTTGTTCTTTGGCGAGTTAAACAATCCAGAGTAAGAAAACCAGTGATCGAGGAAGGTACTGCGTTAACATGGCCTTCCTACGGCTACCGGTAAATTTGCTTCTCATGATATGCATTTAATAAACACCTGCCATTTCGCACTAACCACGCATCAATTCATACTCACCTTGACTTCAGTAAATAATATCCATCAGCAGGACGCCACGAGATGTGATGGTTGGTGTTGGACTCGGATGCAAACACTGTTGAGGCATGAAGTGACGTGTCAAGGACTGTGATAAGTCAACAGAGTCAACTTCTTCCTGGTGGATTTTATTTTCTGACGTCTTGGTTTTCTTCTTTTATTTATTTATTTTTTTTGCCGGTTGGAAAGCAACATTTAGATGTACATTACTGGAATGGAGTCATATTGGTTTTCTGCCACCTTAAAAACCAGAATCTTACTGGTTTTTACACCGACACACACACCCACAAAAACAGGATTAATATTACTCTAACTTACAAACTCATCTACATCATAAACCAACATAAACATGAAGTGCTGGGTAGGCCCCTCCCATACATTTGTTCAATTGTGGGTTTAATCAAAGAAACAAACAGAAAACACCAGAAATTTCCCTCAACAGAAGAAAAATTCTAATTAGCTGATGGTTTGTAGTGTTAGCCTTATTTACATTATAGGCAATGCGTGACATAGTGCTACCGCAAACAAACCCGGGATAGCATGTGAGGCAAAGTAACAACTGCAATGTTACAATAAAGCGTTGTGGCCAATATTAGGAAGATTAAATTAAGGCACAAAGTGGCAAATAAATACAATCTTGGCCACTTTATCTCACATGATAATAGTAAAACTCTCTTTAACGAAAATAAATGCGAAATGGTAAGAAGGACAAGTAACCACGTAACAGGCAGGGAACCAAGGAACAAACAGGAGAATCCAGCAGTGTGTGACAGAAAATGGGGAGCCAGTTGATGGGAGCGTGGTCACTTGACAAAAACAAGGGAGGCACGCTGAGGGAAGGAGACTAATGAGCGTGAAAGGAGTTGAGGAGAAAGTAAACAATAACCAAATAAAAAAACTGATCTAAGGAAGAGCAAGAATCAACTAACCTGAACACAACAATGCAAACTAATAAGATCTAGAGTGAGCATGAATAAAAGTACAGAGAACCTAGCCTGGTAAAAAAAAAAAAACAACCACTTGTTCTACGTTTTGCTTTGTAAAGAGGGTCTGAGCTCTCATGATTAAAGGATTTTTTTTTTTGCTCTTCTAGCGTTTATTCAAAAGGGAATTGACAGAAAAGTGGTCTGTGAGAGAGGGGGAAGAAATGCGACAAAGGTCAGCAGGCCAGGAATCAAATTCGTGACTCCCAGGTCGAGGACCGAAGCCGCCGCTCTTGGCTTATGTGCTCTAACCCTGCGTGACCGGCGCACCGAAGATTAAAATCTTACCCCAATCATTGTTTCTGTGACATGTGTAAATTCATGTTAATTCAATCTTTGGAAACGTGGTCAACACAGACCGCATGGCTTCGTTCACTTCCTCCATTGTCATTGTTTTTGACTACAATTCTAAAACAGCGCAGAGAATTGATGTCGCAACTTGTCCTTCTGTTTGCTGATTGGCCTGCTGGAAATTCTACCGGACAAATCCAGGTCAATGGGAGAAAGCCCAGACGGACCAGTGAAGGGAGATTAGAATCAAGCTGAATGCTGCAGGAAGGCAATGGCCAGGCTAAGAAAAACCCAAATCTAATTTAGATTATGACACAGGAACTTACTTTAATTTAATATTTCACAATATGGCCCAATGAAGACTGAAGAAAAAATGAAAATATGCTGAAAGCAGAAGCATACAGAAAAAAATAAGCGATTTTATTATAGTGTGCGGTACATAGATACCAAAAGAAATGAACTGATATGCCACTGTTTATAGACATGTTGAGTTCTTTGCCATACTTAAAAAAAGTGTTTCAATGATTTTCTGTCTGTTTTTAAGTTAAAAATACATGTCTAGCCAACCCTTAATGAGTACACTAGTGCCCATTACAGATCCATAATTCTGCTCCGCCAAGAGATCCCATTCCTTTCATATGTTCATAAAAACATTCAGATGTCTGCCTGTTCTCAGTGGAATCTTGATGCTTAAGGGTTTTTATCCCCTGGCGCTTGTGTTTATGCCTCCATTATTTTTGGCCTTTTCTCAACACTTCACACTTCTGCCTGAACCTTTGAACACCAGAAACAATCGACTGAGAGTCAAAATGGCCTTTTGCGTTCATGTTTCTCACGCATTGCTGTAATGTGATGGAAGCTGAGTAGCAATACTTAGATGTGAGGGAAAAAGAAAAAAAACAAACAAAAACAGAATAAATTATGCAAGTCTCACAGTAAACAAAAGGTTGTTAAAAATACAAATGGTGTTTCCCGAGGAGGGAGAGAAAATGTCCTCCGTTTGTATTCCGAGTGCCTAATAAGCATAATGTTTCTGCAAAACAATCTCATTCACCACAAACTGCACCAAGGTCAGTGTGACCACTGCAAACAACGAGGAAAACAAGTGAGACGGGCGTGATGCGGCAGGAACACGGGTTCTGATTTAACGCAGCAAATGACGCTTGTTTTCTTCTCGGTCGGCCGGGGAGCGGACCCTGCGTGTCGGCGTAAAGAGGGCCGCACCAGGACACTTGTTGGCCGCTAATGCAGTGCTGCCCGCCTGTCCGCCACGGCTAAGTTCATGCATTATCACTTTGACCCTGAGGCTAACAGCGAAGCCCCAGTTCTGTCTGCCTTAACTTAGCTCATTCACATTCCACCTCCAGCTACTTCTCCACACTGCTGTGCTGCTGTGGGAGATGTTGATTTGCCTAATGCCTTAACTAAATTAGAATGATAACCCAGAGGAAAGGAATGTGTGGCTGTGGGCTGCGGGCAAGCGTATTCCAGCGTTTTCCAGGGGTGTGATTTTTTTTTTTTTTCTTACTTTTTAATTTTTTGCACAGCGGAGACGAGCCAACGCTCCAGATGGCAGCAGTGTGTTTATTAAAGCCAGGGCCTCATTAACACACAGTGTGCTCTTTAAACCTGTGCAGAGGAGTCCGGCTGTATCTAAGATACACGACCTCACTAAAGTATCCATGCCCCTCGAGCCTTTGTGAGGTTCTTTCACATTAAATTGTAACTTTCCACATATACAATGTAGTAAACAATTGTAAGGCGGGAGGTAGAGTTCACATGGTTTCCATAATAATTGAAAAGAAGTGACAAAAGTGAAGTGTGCATTTGTATACAGCAAGGTTATTATACTTAACTCAAACAAAATGACGAAAACTGAAATTGAGGAACCATTTTTGTTAACTGAAATAAATAAAAACGATAACTACTGGGAGGGAAAAATCTATAACTAGCTGGAACTATATCAGGCTTTTATGAAACTAAAACTGAATACTGAAATTATAGATATCATATCCATGACTCCCACAATAGCCAGAATAGTGTTGTTCTTCTTTAAAAGTTGCTAGTATGTGAGTTTCTTCGTAGTTTTTAACCTGACCTTTCTTTAAACTAATACAAATTGCCCAGCTGTCTGCTCCATGGTTCACTACAGGTTATCTGTTGTCTAATGTTCTCTAACAAACATCCGAAGCGTTGGCAGAACAAATGCATTTATTCTGAAGTGAAATTACACACAAAGGCCTCCTGAACACAACTGATTGCAGCAGAGGTTTTCATACTGCATCAGAATGAAAAGGTGGTGAATATAAATGCATAACTTTAGGAGTTTACAGACATAAAAAGCTCAATAAAGTATGTCACTGTAGTAACAAAAGATTCAAGGGAACTAATAGCTTTTGCCACGCACAATACAGCAACCAGCAAAGCTTTAAACTGCTTTGCTGATTATTGTATTGTGCAGTGAAAAACCAACAGTGTGCACTGTTGTTTATTTTTTTACTCAAATTATGCCAAGGTGATTGTTGACCCTTTAAATGACTGAGAGACTCAGAGAGAATAGAAGCATTCGTTGTCTCTGTATGCTAGCAAGTGAACAGTGATCGCACTGCAAAAATAACACAAATTACATACATACACACGTGCGCACACACGATCTCAGCTGGAAACTAATAACACCAAATATCAAAATGTCAGGATTAATGACTTGGTTTTTCAATATGTACACGAGCCTGGACTCTCAGAAAGTTCGCTGTATTAGAGCTGGAGCTATCGAGATGACGGCAAATGCTTCCTGATTTATAGCAGAAGCAATTATGTCATGCCAGCGTACCAGTGCTAGATGGGCAAATCGGTGCAGGTAATTAGAAAGAATAATGAAACAGGGAGTCAGAGGAATGAATTCCTGCCTCAAAAAAAAAAAAAAAACTAATCAAAGATAAATGGCCCGTCCATATTACCCAGTCATTAGGTCGGAGAGATGATTGTTTTAAGTCCCAAAGTGCAGCAGCCACGGACTGTTTTTCAAACAAAATCTATTGCCGTGCTGACACCGCCAACTTGTTTGCAGACTGATTGATATTTCATAACATGTAAACATCCCCTCGGTGAATAAACTCAGCTGCAGGCTGAAACAATGGGGGGTATCATAGTCAGAAAAACGGCTACTGATGGACCGACAAACGAATTCAGCTACCGTCATGAAACGCGTGCAGAAGCAGGCACGGGCAAAATCAACTAAACATTTCGGTTTATTCATTTAATACAAAGAAATGCAGACAAAGCTATTTACTGGAGTAGTTTAGATATTATGGTTTTTATCAGTTGTAGTTCCCGTACTGTCAGTGGGAAAGTCTCGAGAATTTGTCGAAAAGTGAAACAGTTTTTGGATCAGATGAGGAGTTCACCTTTGATGGACTATACTATACCATGACTATAGTTTTGTTATTGAAACTGTAAAAACAACATTATTGCTAAATGGGCAGTTTCACGTTTGGCTGATTGACAGTGTCAAATTTTTGGGGGGATTTTAGGATCTCAGAAGACATGACCATTTACCAACACAGCCGCGGTGACTTTCTAAGTACTTTGCCACATCTCAGTAAATGTGAGATTTTTTTCTAGCTTGCGATCTGACAACCAGGCTTTGATTGGTATAAAATTTTTATAACTCGATACCAAGACCAAGAAAATGGCTTCGTACCATTTGTGATACACCAAAAATCTTTTTGGGTTCTTTCTAACGAAGTTCATAAAATACAAACAACTACAGTGTGACGGTTTTTGATTAGGATGAAACTATATCAAAGATCCTTACAAAAATCAACATGCCGTCTCCCACAAGGTGCCGCCCTGGGCGGTTGTCTATATCGCCCATATCAGAAACCGCCGCTGTATATGCATCTCTATTTTTGTACCAATCTGTTCCTGTAGTAGGATAGGGTCATTAGCTTTTCCATTACAAATGTGTTCAAAACTGTTGATATTCCGCAAGTGTCAAAAAAGCACAAGTTTGCAATTGTGGTGTTTCCATTAAATAAGGTAAAATCTCGTGAAGAAGTTCGTTCACGCAGTAAGTCAATAAACAACACGGCGCATCGTCATTCCCTTATCATTTCCCGTTTCTGTTCTCTCATTCATCTTTTTTTTTTAAACATTCATTTGCCATCTTATTCAAACTTTGCAATTTTTACTAAACTTGTTCTCTCGCACAATATTGCCGATTTATTTAAAAATGGAAGCATTTTTAACTCTCAATACATTGCACATTTTACGTGGTTTGCGGTCCAAACTTTAAAAAGTAGCTTTTTTGTTGGAGCAGCATATTGAGGATGACTTGCAGAAACTCCAGCTGGGGAAAAACTATAAAGAAAAGGAAGATTAGGAGAGACAAAGAGTCACTGGAGAGCAAGTTGTAATTCTGATTAAATGTAGCATTTTATTTCACTGCGCTGTAAAGACACTGAGTTTTTAAAGCAAGTACATGAGGTTGGTTTTATAAACTTTATTATCATCAGACTGCGTCTCAGTATAGCTGTAATGACTTTTCTGAAGTGGCTCTGATTGGGACATCCGAATTATTCTGACCAATGTTTTGATTTTGTAGGAGCAACATATATCCACTAGCAAGACGTTTAACGTTTTCTGCACGTAGTATGTATTTTATATCTTTTTTTCACCTTTTTTGGTCACGTATTGCCTCTTCGGTGTGAATGTGTCCATGTGACCTCACTCCACCTTGAACATATTTCACTGACCACAACAGCGATGCAAAATTTTTAACTTATAAAAGGTAGAGCAGAGAAGGAGAGTAGCGCAGTGACCTCCTCCTTCCACCATCACCCTTCCCTTTTGTCCTGTCAAGTTGCTTTTGGTCCAGCAGCTTAAGTGCATTTGTCCTGTGCTGATTTAAAAGATTCTGTCTCCATCTACAGAAAATTGGAAGGGTTAACCTTTTGGAATTCAGCTCAGAGCTTCCTCTAAAGTTTCTCTCCCTCACGTTCTCCCACTCATTCCCCATGGATGGGCTGATGCTTCAGAGGCTTGGTACATCCTAAGGCAATCAGGTAACATGGTGTGTTTGTTTTATTTCTTCTTTTTTTTTTTAAAGCACTGATTCTACTTGGTCTGAATTGGGCGCATACAAGAGAAGATATAATTACAAGAAAAAGCATTCGAGCTTCTTTTTTTTTTTTTTACATAAACAACATTCAATCTATTTGTTTTTAACGATATGTTGTTTTTAACTGGTCTTCTCTAATTTAGTTCCAGCAGGTTTATTTTTCCTCAAAGTGTCGGGAAAGATTTGTTTTGCTCGGCCATTTTCCTTAATTGCAGTTGCTGGTTAAGCGTTCGACATGATGTCGCAAATTTAAAATCTCACACTGATGTTACTGATTATCCAGAAAGTAAATTGTTCAATGTGCTTATCTGGTATTTTCTTCCATTTGAGACCGTTTTGATGCAAAGTGGTGATAGTTTTCTTTAGAAGTGATCATTTGAAACACAATAAGACATCTGGCCACTTGCAAAAACAATTAGTCTGCCGATCCACCGACAGAGTGATTCTGGCTCTACTCGTTCATAGCGCCACTTGTGCTCATGACATTGCTATGGGTTAGTTAATAATATTTTATGATCACAAAAATACAGTAGAAATGTTTTCATGTTAAAAAAGTGAACATTTCAGACCATAGTGACTTAACACACATAATTATTGATCGTTAAACTTGCTAAACACAAAAACTGATGAGTTCGGAAAGGCTAAATTTACATTCAGGCACATTCAGAGATAATAATAGATTATGTCTTAAGATAGCTCACCTCAGTAATTTAGGGTCATCTAACATCCACGTTTACAGCTGGCACCAATTAATTTAGCCCTTGACAGATGATAAATTTGTACCTGTACCACCCACCACCTCACCATCAATTCATTTTTGTTTCTTTAAAGAGAAACAAAATGGAGAGAAAAATATTGGTTAGCTGGTATTTAGCCAAGTTTATTTACTACTTACGTTTTTTTTTTTTCACAGAAGTGCACATTGGTTGAACATCTAGAACGGCTCGTATTTGAAATGAAGAGAAAGCTTATCGTTAAATGCTTTGTGTCTTGCGTCTCTTTCCGTCTTGTAATATTAAAAGCTCAACTTGTTTCGTACAAACACCGGTAATCCATGGAAACGTTTTAAGGCAATAAAAGATAAAAGCAGTGTTTGTCTTTATTTAGTCCAGAAAAATATTGTTTAACCTAGACAAAGAGCTCGAACATCAGTCTTAGTTAGCCCATTTACTCAACTCCATCAGCCTTTCAATTAAATTTGGACGTCTCTTAATGTCTTTATGAAATTCTTTTCAACTTTTGTCAAACACAATTTTATGTTATTTAAGTTGCATTCACACCAGCCCTTTTTTAGTTCGATTTAATCAAACTATTTTGTTTGCATAGAAAGTCTGGTTCGCTAGGGGAAGTTTGAACTCTGGTCCACCTAAGTCTTGGTTGGACTGAAGTGAAATCTGGATGCACATGTGGATCCAAGCATACAAGAGACCTGTCATGATGTGTGGTGGACCCAAAAACAGCAGGTAAAGACATGGTGTGTTTTAGAAAATTTCATTAACAAAATCAGAGTCCAACTTACAAAAAAATCCAAGGGAAACACAAAAAACAAACCAAAGCAAATCCAAAACTGAGACACAACGTTGACGAGCATGGAGATAAGCAGGGTAACAAGACGGACTGGCGAGTTGTGACTGAAAAAGAGAAACTTAAGTACTGGGAGGTAGTAATTGGAAGAACGGCCTACCTAGATGAGAAGAGTGATTGCAGGTGTGAGTAGTTGCCACAGGAGAAGGTAGCAGAGAAGGTAATTATGGTGATGAAATTAAGAAATGAACGTTATTAGACGCACTGCAAGGAGGCTGAAATAAGAAATAACTAGAAGAACAAAATAGAAATAAACTATAGTCATTAAAGCATGGACTCAAACAAACAAGGACAGAACCTAAAGTAACTAAAGAATAAACCTAACTAGAAACACTTTAAAGACTGAAAATAAGGAAAGCAATGAGACAATTCTAATTACACTAAATACCTCAAATAATAATATCAAAAGGACCATGAAGGGCTAAACTAAAGTGAACTAAAACATGAAGCTTAATAAAATGAAAAGCAAAACCAACCCAAAAACACAGAGTCCTGACAAGACCGCTCCAAAAGCAGGAAGTGGACTGTACAGCATTTTGGTTAGAAGCAACCAAAACAAATGCACAACTTTGGCGCTAGAGGGAGAAATGGCTTGTGGTCTTTTACCAAAGACAAAACAGAAATCCTACAACTGCTAAAATATGACTCTACTCCTTTTTTGTTTACATTTGTGAAGAAGGAAATCACGCTCGATGTCTTCTTCAGAGGTTCTCATGTCGTTTCCTTCAACATTCTTTAAAAAACCTGTTCACCCTCTCACCTGTGGTCGAAGGATTGTTTTGTTTGAGGCAGTGCAGTGTGAAAGCGAACTGCACTAACTGAAAACGCAACAAATTAATAACTTTGGTCCCTAACAGAACCAAGTCTTCTGGAAGATCAGGTGTGAAAACCCCCTCAAGGGAAAAATTCCTGTATTTGTTTTAGGAAAATTGACCGACGATCAGACCCAGGCTAGGAGGATCAATGATCACTTGTCGCACATCAAATTCTGGCCTCACTTTCATTATGCTTGTTCATGATTCACAATCTTGTTGCACTGCAAAAATATCAATGGCAAATCCCAGCCGGAAGCACGTGGAATCAGCTCAGCGTGTTATGTTATGTTATGTTGGAGCTATGTCAAAGATTCCTCCACACTGACGGTTCTAATCTTAGATTATTAAAATACATGGGTTCCTGATTTTCTGCAGCATGAGCATATTAGTTTCCTCGTACCTCTCCCTGAAGCTCGGGGTCTCTTAAACGGGTCTCAAAAGGGAAAGGACGGTAAAAGACCCTCTATTGGACAAAGAGTAACTCATAACCTCTTTTACTGCATCTTTTTCCGTTCTGCCTTCTAATCAGCCATCAGGGATTGTGAGTGTCTTCATTTGTGTGTGTGTGCGTGGTTTTTCTTGTTGAGCAGAGAACAGCAGCGACCCACAATCCCATGCAACCTCTTCGACCTCACCCGCTGCAGTCCCCCGTGGCTCTCTCTCACACACCTTAACTATTGTGCAGCCTCACACACTCCCTCCTCCTCCTCACTACACCTCCCACATAACCTCTTCACTAGCAGAGCCACATAATTATTTTCTCTGGGAGACATGCTGCTTGTGTTCGTCTCTATCTTTAATTACGATCATGCACGAGGGAGCTTCAACAGGAGGGGCAAGATGGGCGGCTTTGATGTTGTCTTGCTCCTGGCCCTCCAGTTTTTTTTTTTTTTTCCTTTTTCATGTCCAGGCAAATGGCAGAACGACTATATCTGGAGCCCATTCATTCACACCGCAGCGCCTCGTATTCTCTGGCAGTGATGGACGGAGCGTCTTTGTCCACAGCAGATTGTGAAAGCTTGGATTCCACGCTGCCGGTTTTCAGGCAGTAGCATTGAGTTAACAAGGCCAGCATGTTATTCTGCACCAAAAGTAAATTCCAGTCCGGCCATCTGAGCGCTTTGATCCCCTCTGCCAGAACCAGCAAGACTTTGTCTTTTTTTTTTTTTTTGTTTGTAAAGGAAACACTGTCAGCAGGGTTTTTTTTTTTTTGTATGCGAACAGGAGTGTGGGTAAGCCTTTGCTGTTGATTTTATGAAGCGCCCTAAATTAGTAAGCGCACTGTGCATTTGAAAAGAATTATAATTAGGCGTAAAACAGACAAAATTACATTCTATAAAATATTTAGCCTTTTCTTGGTGTGTATTCCGTGGGGCGTTTCACTTTTGCAGCTATCAGGCAACCTGGAGGAAAGAAAGTTTTATAGAGAGCGAATTTTAATATCATTTGCATTTGTGTGCAGGCACTAATTTGCACCTGAAAGCATGTAGGCGTGTGTGTGCGTGTGTGAACGGGTGTGCAGACTGAATAGTGGCTAAGAACCTACTGCTGTTAGTCTGCAATCAGAGCATTGGCTCAGAAGTTGGCCACTGGCTCTTTTGGAAACGGAGGGGAAGCACCCGTGCCATTTCAGACTGACGGAGGATCTGCTGTTTCCAAGCGTGTGACTGACTGGATTTTACCCTGAATTTATCCTGAGGTTATTTTTGTTTGGTAAAAAATAAGGAGTTATAAACGACTGACAGCCCAGGACGTCATTCCAACAGGGAACAAAGAAAAAAAAGTGGCGTTAAAGCATATAAAGCACATCTGGCAAGGAAACAAATGTCAGTGGGCAAACTACGTGGTTGGGTTTGGCTTAAAGTTATGAGTAGCTGGACTCAGATTATTTTTGATTTTTTTTTTTTCATGCCAGTGATGTTTTCATTCAGCTTTATGTCATTTCAAGTGACTAGTTTAGCAGAATGATGGGCAAGCAACACTGAATAACAGACATAGAGCTTTAATTTGGTCTGTCTTTTGGTTCTCCTAATAGAGCACCCACAGAGTTCCCAAACAGAACACTTCTGTTGTAGTTTGGTGTAGAACGTAGATTACTGCTCTGACGTACAGTGCACAAGTTTTCATCATTGGTACAGTTTTTAAAAGAGGTTTTATCCGTTCCCACTTGTGTAATGAACAGAGTGCTGGACCAAATATTATTCATACAAACGCATGTACACTGCCTGGTTGGAAACACACAGGCACGCTGAGGATGGAACATGCAAAGCGTTTCTGTTCAGAGTGACTTCCTACTAAAATATTAAGGAGTTGTAGACCATGAAATAACCTCTACAATATTTGTGCTTTTACTCAATTACTCTGAAAATGTTTCACGTCTTTTATTTTCAGCTTGCATTTTGCATCATTGCTAACACATTGCCTCCCCCCTCAATTTCTCGTCAGTTTCTGGGTAAATAACCAAATAACAAATGTGACAACAAATAAAAACGTTCATAAACTACCATTCATATTAATCGCTTTCATAGTTTTGAGACTGGAGGCATTTTTAATACAGCATCAATCCTCTTCTGGTTCCCCTCTTTTCTGATCCTCTGGGATTAGCCATTAGCTTGTTGGCTAACTAATCCTCACATGACTAAGTAATATCCAACCTGTTAAAATTTAAATCCTGATGGGAAATAATGAAAATTGTTACCTATTAATTTAGCTTTTTTTTGTAAAAAACACATCTTAAACATTACTTTTTAACTCTAGTTACACTACTAGAAATCTAACTAGCCATGAACACGTCCGTTTCTGAATATTAACTCAAACACACCCATTTGTTAGACCTTGTTGTCGGGCCGAACGCCATGTCTCATGTGTCGGAAGTCAACAATAAACTTTTTTTTTAAAAATCCTTCCTAATGACAATAACAGAAGCAGAAACGTGGAGCACATTTGCATAAACGAAAACAACCGCAAGAAACGGTTTGAACTAGAGATCGCCTGCTCATGCAATTTCTCAGGCATGGCATCTTTTTTTTTATGTGGAAGGGTAGGAAAGTCAATTGAAAGTTAATTCCAGTGTGTTTGATTAATGGGCGCTGGAGGAGGCGCTCTAATCTGTTCAACTGTTTCATTTCGAGCGACACACACAAGTAATTATTCCCCCGCTTTCTCCCAGAGTAAATGTTTTTGTTGCGGGTTGCCATCGTCTGACAACAGCTGTCTTTCCAGGCTTCCTCTAAAGAATGTGAGGGGACAAGGTGCTGGAGGTGTCGTCTGTGTTTTGTTTCTATTTTTTGTTAACTGATGTACAGTTTTGGCAATTCTGGAGAAGAAGAAGGAAAAAAAAAAAGTACAAAAATGAAAGAAAAAGCCAGAGTGATTTCAGTCAGTTGATGCTGCAGGTGATGCTGGAGTTTCGCTCTTCAGAAGGTAACGACAGAGCAGCAAGAAAATTAGATGAAGAGGTGAAAACATTCTGCTCAGCCGACTTGTGCAATACAGCGCCTGGCCTTTGTTCTTTCTTCACCTTCCAGCCACAAAGTTAAATATGCTTCATATGGATTTGATGCGGGCTGCACAGTGGCGCAGTTGGTAGAGCTGTTGCCTTGCAGCAAGAAGGTTCTGGGTTCGATTCCCGGCCCGGGGTCTTTCTGCACGGAGTTTGCATGTTCT
>CAEGAE010052214.1:0-26709 GCA_903067095.1 Girardinus metallicus | reverse complement strand
TATTTTTTATATTTATTTTTGTAATAAAAAAGTTAATAATTTTTTTATTTTTTTTTTTTGTTTTTTTTCTTTGTGGCCGTTAAAATAGTGGCGACGGGGGGGGGGGGGGGGGGGGGGGGGGGGGGGGGGGGGGGAAATAGCCTTGACAAGTATGGTGATTCTGAATGGAAAAACATGTAGGACCCCCGTACACAGAGAATGACAAATGTCTAACGTTGATAACAAAACCGAGAGTACTCAATTTATAAATCAATATAAACATATTTGGTATGCAAGAGGGGACATTTCTGAGAAGCTTGTCTGTGAATTGAATAATTCTTTTGTAAAAAAACAAAAAACAAACAAAGACTGCACAAACACTTATACTGTGATAATGCTGGGGCCAAATGCTTACACAGTGTGTCTAATCTCATGCAGTCCTTTGAGTCAGTAGGTTATTGGCTCTAAACTCGGTTCATCGAGTACAGCTTAGCGTGGAGACCCACTTTTTTTGTTGTGTTTATTTCTCCTCCTGCGGCTTCAGAGCTGCTGATGTTTCCTGCTGGAGGCCCTTACAGGAGAGGAGGAACCCTGCCGCAAACCAAGTGTTTATGCGAGGCTGTACATCTGGAGTGAGAGCGAAGGAGTACATCTTCATGTCGATTCTTTTCAGGAATGCAAACAAATCAAAAGCGGGACGCCGATGTGTGGGCGCCCGACTTCAGCAGATGTTTTCTGCAGCTGCGCGACCCTGCTGTTGTGTACGCATGCTTATGCGAGGAAGCCGAGAGGATTGTGCTTTGGCTGCGTCTGTCTCAGCTGATCTTTATTTGTCAACAGCAGGAGGCATGCACTTTTCTGTCCCGCCAACACGTAAAGTTGTCAAAGTGAAAGAAGCCAAAATTAAACCTACTGTGGGGTGGAGGGGTTTCCCCCTGTTTGAGCTGAAAATATATTACTTGTGAAAATGTAAAACAGTAAAAAGATATGGGTTTATTATTGGCACTGTTTCCTTGATTTCGATTGATCATTGAAATCAATCATGCGAACCGATTTCCGTGATGATGTATGACTTTATGTGTCGTTTCCTCAGGGGACTGATTTCTCTGAACGAAAGCGTGAGCTACCTAGTAGAGCCTCTTCTCAATTCCACCAATGCCCAGCAGCATGCTGTGTTCAGAGCGGAGAGTCTCCGTCTGCCCCAGGGGAGCTGCACACATCACTATGGCGACGAGGAACATCAGGGCGGGCTTAATGACTTCATCCGAGGAACGGTGTTGCCACGGATTGGGAGGGTGGGTTGCCATCTTGATGAGAATCCAAATTTTAAAGTGGCTGTCATAAATATTCCTAACCCTTAAACTTGTTCAGATTTTATGTCACAACAACAAAACTTTGACATATTTTACTGAGAATATCCTGTGATATGGCAACAAAAAGTAGCCGACTCGTAGGAATGCAGACAAAGCAAAGAGGGACACAGATGTAAGTCCTTCTGAGCTTTTGCTGCCAACTTTAGAGATAAAAAACTTCTCCTCATTATCTTTCTGCAAAAAAAAAAAAAAATAGCTCAAGCTTCACTGTAGCTTTAACTGCATGTTTATGTCCATGTGCAGGGTGAGACCAGATAGTGCTACTGAGGTGACTTTTAAAGACATTTTATTTTGTGTTTTCAGAGTAAGGAGGGATTGAATAATTCACAGAATTATGAACATTGTGTCCTCTTTCTTTTATTTCTCTGCAAGAGTGTACTACTTTGTGTTGCGCTGTCATGTGAAATTCTGATAAAGCAAACAGAAGTTTGTGGTTACGATGTGGCAATATTCAAATAAAATGTTCAACGGTTGTGCATGCTACTGGAGGGTAATGCATGACACTTAACTCATGAAACCGTCTTTATATGCAGGAGAAAAGGGAGGTGATGCAGAATATGAAATATGTGGAGCTTCTGTTGGTTGCAGACAGAGCTGAGGTAAGGAAATAGGTTGGGAAATGCCCATATTTGGTCACATTTACCGGATCCTAATTGTGGTTTTGCATCTTTACACATAAGAGTTGGAGAAGTAAATGTGCAATTCACACATTTGTTAATATATCAATAGAGTATCACACTTAGATTATATATGAACTTCCATCTTAAATTTTTAGTTGATAAACATGAACTAATTAACACATTGCACAGACTTTTTTTTCTTTTTAGATGCATCTCTGAGAAATTCCCCTTTAATAACTAAGATGGATTTAATCAGGAAAGCAGCACATGTGTCACTTGTGCGATTATTGTTCATGTTGTGTTGCAGTTCGAGAGACACGATAGGAGTTTGGACAAGACAAAACAGAAGCTACTGGGAGCAGCCAACTTGGTTGACAAGGTAGCATCTCGTTTGAAACGTTATTAAACACACAAGATGTCAGATTTAGATTCAGTGCACCTGTTCTCTCTCCCCCCATCGACTCCCTGCAGTACTACAAGGCTTTGAATATCCGTGTGGCTTTAATTGGACTGGAGGTGTGGACCGACCAGGACAAGATCGGCGTGTCTGATAACCCGCACAGCACCTTGGCGGCGTTCCTGTCCTGGAGACGGAAGGAGCTGAAAAATCTCCCCAACGACAACGCTCAGCTCGTCACGTAGGTGTCTCTCACCATATGAAACTTAATTGTTTTACACTTCCCAAAAAGCTCCGTCTCCCTGCTTTAACTGCACTCCTGTACATTTTTGTCCATAGAGTACGCTACCTGCTGAACATTTAGTGTGTATTTTATTTCAAATAATTCAAATTAAAAATGATCAGGAAGTAGCCAAAAGTTGATGGTAGAGTAAAAATAGCACCAGAAATCATATTAAGTAATATCCTTAATATCGCCATAAAAATGTGATTCAACTTAATTCAAGGGATTAAACGTATCAGCGATGTTACGGAAATATCCACAGATACGCTCTTGTCCTGTTTGTTGCTAAGCTGACTTTTTCTTTCACCACTGCTTCAAGGCTGTGGTCAGTCAGTTCTCTGATTTGCAAAAAACCTATTAAAGCCCGCAGGACGACTGAACTGTATTGTTCGTACATCACTTGGAAAAGTTTCTCATATCTCTTTAAGTGTTTTTCTTGTCCTGACTTCCTTCTTTGGGATCCCCCTGAAAACTGAGATGGAAGAGTCTATAATTTTTACATTAAAATCCTTAGTAACTGACAAGATCTACCTGGCCTGGATAAACCTTTTAACTCCGATAGACTTTCATTTTCAGATCTTGTTCGATTGTTTGTTTTTGTGATAGAAAATAGATTTGACAACTCCTTGTAAGTACTCAGTCCAGTTGGTAAATATCTTGTGCAAAACCAGTTACTGATGGTGTTTTCGTGTGTAGGGGGGTGTCATTCCAGGGCAGCACTATCGGCTTGGCACCACTTAAAACCATGTGCTCTGAATACCAGTCGGGTGGCGTGAACACGGTAAGAGAGAAAAACACAACAAAACAAAAAAAAATAAATAAACGCTACAGTAATCCTAATTTTCAACATACGTCTCTCACGTTCCACTTGCAGTTTGCAACCACATGTCCTTGTCATTTAATTTGTAACCTTATGTCATATTTGAACGCTAAGGACCACTCGCCACAGTTTGTCGGGGTCGCCGCCACCATTGCACATGAGATGGGCCACAACTTTGGCATGAATCACGACAGAGATGGCTGCTGCCAGGCCAAGGCAGAAGACGGTGGCTGCATAATGGCCGCTGCCACCGGGTATAACGCAACAAACATGAAACATAATGTGAAATCAGGCTATATCATTCAGAAAGAAAATAGTAAAGACGATTAATTTTGTAGCTAGCATATGGTTTGTGTCTCTTCCGTTCTGCAGGTCTCCGTTTCCCCGTGTGTTCAATCCCTGCAACCTGAAGGAACTCAAGAGTTACCTGAACTCTGGAGGAGGCAAATGTCTATTTAACCCCCCGAACATCGACTCGTTGTATGGAGGGCGGCGCTGCGGCAACGGTTACCTGGAGAGCGGAGAGGAATGTGACTGTGGGGAGGAAGAGGTCAGACGGGCTCTGTGTGCAGACACCTTTTCTTTTCCTTTCATCATTTTTGATATTTTACGCTGCTAAACTTTGTGAAAAGGAATGTACCAGTCCATGCTGTAACGCCAACAACTGCACCCTTAAAGCCGGAGCCGAATGTGCCCATGGAGTCTGCTGCCATAACTGTAAGGTATGCAGGTTAGGTTAGGTTGCTGTTTGTGGCAAGGCGTGAAAGAAAAGTAATTTTCACATTTTTTTTATAAATGTTAACACCCTCTTTTTTTTTTTTTTTTTGATTGACCACTACTGTTTTTAAGAAAGTTTGGCTTTCTTTGAATCATCTTATCTTCCCTCTGTGTCTCACTGTGAAGATAAAGAGCCCAGGAGAGCTTTGCCGAGGCACCTCTGGGCTGTGCGATCTTCCAGAGTACTGCGACGGAAAGTCTGAGTCGTGTCCAGCTAATTTCTACTTGGCGGACGGTGCATCTTGCGCACACGGCCGGGCCTACTGTTACACGGGCATGTGTCTAACCCTGGAGCAACAGTGTCAGTTTCTCTGGGGGCGAGGTGAGTAAACTGGACACGTGTCACATGTGCAAATTTGAATGTTTCACAATTAGTATTATGAACAGCCTCCTAATGCCTATACGAAGCTTTGTCTGTTGTAACATACAGAGAAAGGGATCTTTGATCATTCCTATAGATCACACAGAATCAATTCTTAAGAATCTTATGATTCTTAAGATCATCATTTATTTTGTGGTTTTATTGCCACAATTAAGACTATTGCGCACCCAGCTGTGGCTATTCCCTTACTGCAGGAGGCTACATCCATTCTGAAGCCAGCAACTGGTCTGATTAATGATGGGTAGGCATGGTAACTAAGCAACCAGCGCTGGCAAATGAGGAGAGGAATACTTAGTTGTGTTAGCTTTGGACAGGCTAACAACTAACATGCCTGGGCTGGTCACAAACAATTTGGCCATTTCCTCTGCAGGAAATCACAGATACTGTAGGTTGGCTTTACTATTGGATAGGCTAGTGTTAGCGTTGGAGAGGCTATCCTGTTCAATCTGTATTCAGTTTTATGACAGAAACCACTAAGATTTTAATCAAAGACGTCCTTCTTTTTCTATGAGTCCATGGTGCCAGTCACTAATAAGGTTCTCGGTGGATTTTGGTAGAGGTAAAGGCCCACAAGTTCAGCGGTTCTTAACAGCGGGCATGAGTTTTCCACAAGCACGTTCCTTCTTTATGACCAGACCCACCTGGAGTGTTTGGCTCATTTTGGAAGGTTAAAGAAGAGATGAGCAAACAACATTACAGTAAATGTGTTTTTCCTTTTTGTATCACTCCTGAGCAACCAGTTGGCAAGTCAAGTAGACAGAATCCAGTCGTTCTTTTGGAAAACTGGTGACCCAAAGTAGTTCGATAGCAGTGAGTATTGGATATGTTTCTTTATATTCCCTACCATCCTGCTAGCAAGATAAACTTGACTTGATTCCTTATCCAGCCTAATCATTTCCTAACTTGCAAATATCAGAAGACATCATATATCTTTCCCAGTTTGGAGAGGAATAAGTTAAAGTCATCTGTGTCACGTCTCATTTATGCATCAGGGAAACAAGGATTCATTACTAATTTAAAGTTCCTAAGATCAACCTAAAAAGTAAGCCCCTTGAAAACTTTTTTTAAGCGATTCTTCTCAAAAAGTATCTCTCTCCATGGATGGAAACTGTGCTTGAAAACATCTGCTCAATGCGGCACACTTAAATTTAATGATAGTTTTAAGTTTTTAAGTAATATTTTTGTCTTTACTATAGGTAAAAAAGCCACTCTTCATATAGTAAAATAGTTTTTCTGAGTCTTGAATAACGGGTAGATGAAAGTGATGACGCAGTGGTTTAGGCCGATTACCTATAAATATTCCGATAATCTTACTCTTTCACATTCATTTCAAATACAAGCCAAGTAAAATATTTTTAGACAAAAGCACGCATTCTGTATTTTTTTTATTTATTTATTTTTTTTAGATGCAGTCAGGTTATTATGGACTGTGTTTAGGAAACAATCATTTTAATATCTAAATTGCCCTATTTTAAAACCATTTTAAAGCATCAGCTCTTAACTTTACATTAGATGTTAATTTCTCTGCTGGACATAATTACATAATTAATCATTTCATTCTTTTTTATTATCATATAAAACCTCCAAATATTGAGGCTGTTTAGATGATGTGAGCTGCTTCAGTAATGTCCCTTAATCAGCCTCTGATGTTGTAACAGAGTCTGCCTATAGACTCTTTGATGCATCAGAGGAGACGTATCAGAGGCAGAAGGGAGCCCATCTGGTCTTCATCAGGTGGTCACTGGTCACAGAGGGATATGTGTGTGTTTGTGTGTGTTTTGTATTGCTATTGTGATTTTCTTTTCTTTCTTTCAAACCACAGATGCGCGCCCCGCCCCTGATGTGTGTTTTAAAGAAGTAAACAAAGCGGGAGACATGTACGGCAACTGCGGCAAAGACCAAGAAGGAAAATACAGGAGCTGCAGAGACAGGTGGAGATGGAAAAATTCAGGAAGTGTTCCTTTTGCTCTCCTTTGTCTAATGCACGTCTTTATCACTGCACTCCAGGGATGCAAAATGCGGTAAAATCCAGTGCTCTGCTTCCGCCTCAAAGCCCATCGAGAACAACGCAGTCCGCATAGAAACGACGGTCAAAGTGGACAGCAAGAGGACTGAGTACAAGTGCCTGGGGACGCACGTGCACAAGCTCGGCCAAGGGGACGAGGAGCCACAGGGCGACACTCTGGACCCAGGCCTGGTCATGACAGGAACCAAGTGTGCTGATAACTCTGTGAGACGTGTGAAAATACGCTAAATGGGATTTCCAGAATGAGCGAACTGTGAAATCCTCTGGCTTTGAAGCGTTTTCTTTTATTTTTTTTTACCATCTTCTTTTTTCTTCTTAACTGCATGATGATTGTGTTTTATTTTGCCACTAATCTTCTTCCTCACAGAACTCCTTTTTTCCCCCCAACAGATCTGCTTTAATGGAGAGTGTCGCAATGCATCGTTCCTGAGGGCGGATGAGTGCAACGCCAAGTGCCACGGACACGGAGTAGGTCCCAGTGTGTCGCAGCAGAAATGATGGATTTATTTGGCTGCTGGCCTGTAATTATAGGAAGTAGTCGTCCTTGGCAGTGGGGCCAGGAGAACTATTGAAATTATTTCCCTTTTAAAATACAACGCGATACTGTAGGAATTCTACAACTAATGCTAAAATACTACTTAGAAAGATGCAGAAAATGAATAGTCGTGTTGAGAAATATACGGAATCCCGATTATCATTGCATCATTGCTGCAGTATTTGGTAGCATCTAATTTTTAAGGTGCCATTGTAAGGATAAAGTGAAATTAGGAAAATTTGTGTCAATCATTCTTGTTATCAGGAAATTCAAGAATAAACTGGCAATTTCTTGTTTTCCTAATATTCTACTGTTTAACTATGAGCAACACCAAGTAAAAGTGTCGAATGTGAATGCGTTTATGGACTTGGATGGACTGTGTGGGAGCTTGTTTCTTTTCTTCCAAATGTTACCACCATTATGTACTGTTACCATAATGTAGTAGTTTAACAATTACTGAATTTTTTTCTAATATAATCTCCAAAAGGAGAATTTAGAGAGAAGGCAAAATACACACCATAAAAAATTTTTTCTAATGTGTATTTTTATAGTCGAAATTTGATTAGGTTTAAATCTCTAAAATGCTTCAAAGGGCATATATAATTTTCCCAACTTCTCAGTCATTTTCAGACATGTAACTTTTATATTTCCCGTATTGTAAGTTAAACAATGTTTGAAAAAAGTATGAAAGAGAGAAGCAAAGATCTACTCAGATCCCAGCTGTTTGCTGGGTGAGGAGAAATTTGTCTGGTTTGCATTCACAAGTTTCCCTGACTTTGCCTGCACAGCAGGATGTTTTGGGAAAGTAGAAATACTCACTCCTTTTATTTATGCGTCGGCCACAAGCGGCTATGCACCCATTCAACATATGTTGATTTTGTTTAAAACAGTTGGCTGTTGTTGTTCTGCATTTTTAGAGAAAACCTCATTGTTTTATGTGCCTGCTATAGAGGTGTTTTTCTGAAGGCTCTTTTTATGTGATAATTCTGGTAGAACTAGCAATGTGCTCTGAAAAAACAACGGTAAAGCCAATTGTGACTCACAAGTTGTTTCACACGTTTAAGATGATAAGGGGTTCTGGCTGTTAAGCATGACTTAAGTCAACTTGAAATCTAATCAAAGGAATTTCGTCATTCTAAAATGTTTGTACCTTTTTCTGAGTTTGGAATAAAGGCTGACGTTTTCAGGGCAGTAGCTTTCCGCGTTCATGTTTCGCTTTATTTTCTGTCCAGATGTGCAACAACAACCATAACTGCCACTGCGACCCGGGCTGGGCTCCTCCGTGGTGCAACCAGAGTGGGTCAGGGGGTAGCTTGGACAGCGGACCTCCCAGGAATCCAGGTACAGAACCCAGCTGAGGTTTCACTTGTTGCCAGATTGTATAACTTTATTCCCAGTGAATGAAATCTTCCTCCTGTACTGAATGTTTTTGTTTGCTTTTTATTGTTGTACTCCAATAATAGGCATTCTACTGCCACTGGTGCTTATTCTGGTTCTCCTCGTGGTTTTGGCTACTTTCGGACTCTGGTTCTGCTACAAACGTAGACTCGGCCCACTGAAGACCTTTCCTACATTGACAGTGCCAAAGTAAGCAACTTCAAAACGTTAAATACCAAAGATTTGCAGCAACAGCTGTTGATATGTGATGTTCCCTTCAAGTTTTTGTATTTGTAGCCGCTGTGGTTGTTTGATCTTCTAGATGTTCAGAGGCAGCTGAAGGCAAACCCATGGGGACTGATTCTGACATCATCGGTCATGCCAACCCAACTTTCCTCGCGAAGCAGGATTTGGTAATTAACAACATTCATGTGCATAATGACGGAGATATGAGTGTGTGATGCGTTGTGTTTAGGTAGAAGTTCTTGAACTTTGTTGTTTTCTTTAACACGGACAGTCTACACCTCATCCGAGCCCGTCGTGCCCAGATAGGCCCAGACAGGCGATCGTGCGGCCGGCGGTGAAGCCCCCGCCCATCCCTGCCTGCGCTGCCAAGCACGAAGACATCAGAAAGAAGCCGCCGGCCCCCTTCCCACCTGCAGCTCGTCCTCCTCAGAAGCAAACATCTTCTCAGGGACACACCCAGGCTCTCTTTAAGGCAGCTCAGGACACTGGACAGAAACCCAACCAGACGTCCCCAACATTTCCAGGGCCTCCATCTTTACCTTCTCAAAACCCTAAAAGGCAGGTGCGACCGGACCCCCCAAAGAGACCTCCACCACCCTGTCCAGTCAACAGGCAGAGTGCGGTAAGTCCATTTGGGCACCCGTTTGCGTAAACATCAATTAATTTTTGTAACACACAATAGAAATTTTTTTTTTTTTTGGGTTTTTTTATTGTTTTTGTTTTTCTTTTTCTTAATTTAGGATCACCATATTGTTCATGGGAAAAGACTCCAGTCTGCAAATAAGGTGCTGCGAAGAAATCACGCTTTGGCTCCATCTGCTGGTCAGAAAATGTCAAACAGGTAAAGGTCTTTGAAAACAGTTTTGCAACAAGTAGTCATACCTCTTGAGACGATTAAACTGTTAGACCTCTAAACTTCAATTTGTTTTTGTTTTTTGTGACTGGTCCAACATAAAGTAGTACATAACTACAAATGTAGAGCAATTGTGCTCTACATTTTTTTAATATGAGACAAAATCCCAGTAATAAAACATTTGATGTTTTATTACATCAAAAAGCTTAATGAGTGTGAATGCTTATGGAAAGCACAGGAGTTTACGTGTTTGTTCATATCAGCTTCTTATTTTTGCACCTCGTCTTTCTAGAGTTTAAACTGGAAGCTCAGGAAGGAACTGGGACCACCTCTTGTATCCAGAACTGGACTGCCTTGTACTGTTTTTATTCCAATCTGGAGTACTGTGGATTATGCGAAGTACTTGATCGTGTATTTACATTTAACATGCACTGAGGTATTGCAGAATAGATGTTTCGAGTTGAAGACCTAAAGCCTCACTAGCAGTTTGCAAATGAACGTGTCTGCTTCATCCACGTGAAACCGCCAGAGCTGTGAATTTTATTTGTTTTTTTTTAATTATTATTATTATTATTTTTACTTGAGTTGTGAATGGAAAGTGTTTCAAGTATTTATTCAAGACAAGGAAGATAATGTTTACAGTTCAGCCTATGTACCAAACATGGTACTCCTAAGATCATCAACCCAGAATGTCTTATATTTACAAAACATGTGACCTTCTTACATGTGAATGATGTTGGGTAATAAATGGCTTTTTTGTGGTGTCAGGACAACCGCAAAAATCACACAAGCATGCTGTAGGTAGGATAAATGATCAATGTTAAGAAATGTAAAGGATGTTTAGGTTTATAGGTCTTTTTTTAATTTTCATTGTTTTGTTGTTGCAGGTCTACATCAAAGAGTCGTAGGCCATTCCAAATAATCTAAATAATTATATCATCTATGAAACCTTTTCGAAGTCGAATAATACAGTGTCACTTTAAGGTAACCGTTTCAGCCCAAATAATATAATTTCTCATTTTGACTTTGACAATCTGATTTCTTTTTTTTTTTTTTCCTTTTTTCTGTGCACTTATAGTAGTAGTTAAACTGAGCCATTCATATAGTCCACCAAAACCACAACAATGATTGTAATGATTACATGTGATTGTGTAAAAAGTTCAAGAAAAACTAACAAATTTGGGGAACACTGCAGGCTGGGTCACGTTTTGAAATGTAATGTCGTTCGTCCAACTATTTTCTCAAAATTGTGGTAATGTTCTTATTCCATTGAAATAACTCTGTCAAATGGAATGACTTACCTTGTCACCTGACCTATGCAAATGGATGCAGCCAGTGCATCTGAAACTGGACGTCAAATAAAAAACAAATGTACAAATGTCTTCTTGTGTCAGTCTATGAAATACTTAAGAACACATTTTTGTAGTTTGTAAGCTCAAACTTGTCGCTCCTAAGTGGAAATCCTCCAGCCATAACCCTTAAACTATTCTATGTCAGTACTCTCAGTTGGCCTGCAGAGGTCCACACTAGTTATCTTCCCTGCTAGTTTAGGTGGAAACGTTGAAATGCTCCTGCCCTTTAAATCTCTGCAGCCTTTACTGAGATGAAAGCGCTCTGATTTATTCTAATCAAAAGACTGTTAAATACCAGAGGCCAGACCCCCTGAACTAACCAACCTCCAGCGCAACAAGACTCCACCAGCTCACAAATACACCCTTTTTATTTGCTCGGGTGAGAGGGGGAGCAAAAGGGAGGCGACAAGTGAAAAAAAGGTTTTACCGTGTGGCATAATTGCAGCCAGCTTCTCCTGGTGAGCATGATTAGCGTGTCACTTCCAGTAGAGTTTCATTTATTAGAGACGATGATTGGCTGAGGGATAAAACACAGGGGTGAGACCCCCGCGTCCCCTCTCAGCAGGTTGCAGACGCAGCAAAAGGAGAATCTCACCTGCTGAAAGCTCCCCTGCCTCGTGTAACGACCCAATTAGGATGGGCTTGTTTTTCCCGCTTGCAACGTTGATTATCCTACAAGTGTTTTAGCACCAGTCTTCTGCTAAGCTTTCAGTCTTTAATGGTCATTGTGTGCTCCACCTCGGATATAAACATGTACAGTTCATCCTAAGCATATGTATGCTCCTTGAATCTCTACACGTTCTGCTATGTTACAACTAAAAAAAAATTCTTCAATGTGTTTTGTTGAGATTTTTGTTGTGGACAAATGGAAGAAAACGTGCCCTGTAGCCACAGAGATCCACAGTAATTTTGGGGAAGCTGCAGAGATCCTCAGTTAGGAGGACAACTTGTTGAAAGACGTCCTGTCTAAAGTTTATCCCGAACCTGGAAGGGGAGAGGCAAATGTGAGGACGAACAATTGGTCAGGTGAGATCTTCAGTGTAATTTTTTTGGGCCCGCTTCCAAAACACTTTGTGTGTCCAGAACTAAACACTGCTTTTCAAAATGTGAAGAAATTAAAGGAATGCTCACCTGTAGTTGTAAAAACACAACACAAAAGAGTATTTTTGGTGTTGTTTCTAGTGAAAATATCTTAGTAGACTTGAAATAAGACAAAACTGACTTCTAAGCAAGATGTAGGATCTTGTTTTGAGTCAATCGTTTCTTAATATTGGTGAAAAACTACTAGTTCCACTGACGGATTATTTCACTTATTATAACATGCGAAAAATGTCTTGTTATAAGTTAAATAATCTGCAGATAGAACTAGTAATTTTTCATCTATATTAAGGAATTATTTACTTAAAACAAGCTCTTGTTGCTGATAAGTTACTTGTAAGTTAGTTTTGTTTAATACTAAGATATTTGCACTAGAAACTGGATCAAAATGGCTTAGTAAAATTTTGTGTTTTTCAGTGACTGAAGTCCATAATGCGACTGCTCCCATATCTGCAGGTATGCAGAGTAGTAGTATCCTTATTGCTCTGGTGGTACTTCGGGTTTATTGACTGGTGGAACTCTACATTATACTGAATGAAGAAAACGTTTCAAACTGTGTCTGAGTGACAAAAGGATAAGAAAGAAAAGTGCACTTCTACTTCTGCTGCTTTGCTGCCCCCGGCGCTGGAGTTGTTGATTCCTCAAAATGAGGGAAGAAATTAGGGTCAGAAATGTTTCTGAGTTCAAGGCGATGCATTAAAGTCTGTGTGGAGGAGAAAGGGTTTCAAAAAAAGGGCCTGGATATTATAGCAGGAAAATAGATGAGCTAGATGTCACCAGGAAGCTGACACTGTGGCTTAAATTCAAATATCATCATTAGCTGTAATTTTTATTGCACATCTCTTATTGTTTATTCAATAACTGTTTTGCTGATGTAAAAAGTTTATAAACATAAGGCGGCCAATTTACATAAGTTTATAATTGTGAATAATGTTCAGCTAACATTTCTGGATTGGTGCTTGAATTGCCTTTTTTTAAATCCTAGGCTTAATTTAACTCAGTTGTATATTATTTAAAAACACATTGATAGCTGAAATAAAGTACGTCCTTTTTGAGTTACAAGATTTTATGTACCAGAACAAATAAAACTGGTATTTAACTAGCAAGTTCTATTATTATTTAAAACTGAAATCAAGTGTAGAAAAAGAAAACATACAATAAACTCCACACTGCTGTAATTAATTGGCAGAAACAAGCACAAGGCAAATAAAGGAAGCAGGAGTTTCGGCATTTTGTCGCTCCAGGTCATAAATTTCAAGATGGTAAAACGTCAGCAATGACCTGAGAGAAATACTTCGACTTTGGAAAGTTTGCGATGCAATTTTAGAATTGTCATTGAGATTGATTGTTCACCATAAAATATTACAAACAAGTGGCAGTTTTCCCAAGAGTGGTTGTCCTTACAGATCTAGAACATGAAACTGTAGAATACGTCATAGTTTAGCATCTACACGATGACCGTGAATCAATGAATGTGCATGTTTGCAAGGGCTTCCTCAAGAAAACGTCTTCTTCCTGAAAACACAATTCAAACAGAGCTCAAGTGCAAAGCTCCATCTGCATAAATAGCAAGAAATGAGACCAAGCTAGAGATGCTCGGCCACAATACACGGTGCCTCATTTGGACAAACCTCACACCAATTATCAATGATGGTGTTGGAGCTTCAGCTTTTGTTGCTCGGGTCAAAGCCTGAAACATGGATTTAATTTGTACTCTTTGGGGCTCAGTGCCTCCTAGCGCAGAGGCTCTCTGCTGAAATTGGATAAAATCCCACAACTACAGATTTACTGGCTCATTTAGCAGGGTAAATGCCAGGGCCAGAGGTGTAAACAAGATAGCATGGGGACAACCACCATATTGTGTTTTGTCTTTAAACATACAGCAACAACACTTTTATTCCTCATCTACAGCTGATGGAAAAAAGTTATTTATTTTTTCTGGCTAGGGCTAAATGTTCTGCGTGTGTACCATTTTCTTCCACCTTCAGTGTTTATGGGCAGGCGGGAACCCCAGGGACTGATGATAGGTTATACAGTTAAGCGTTGCTCTGATTGAATGAGTCACCTCTGGCAATAAAAGGTCAGCATAAATAATCAATGAGGGGGGGAAATGTCAGGGAGAGAAAAAACAGGACGGTTTTTAGAGCTAAATGATTCAAAGTATGAATATACTGTTGTCGACAAAAAACGATATCTTTAATTATGCCTATAGGTAAACGACAGAAAGGTTGCTTTCT
Source organism: Girardinus metallicus (assembly GCA_903067095.1). Taxonomy (NCBI): domain Eukaryota; kingdom Metazoa; phylum Chordata; class Actinopteri; order Cyprinodontiformes; family Poeciliidae; genus Girardinus; species Girardinus metallicus. Next base: position 12,354 of record CAEGAE010052214.1, on the reverse strand, counting down.
ACCGCATGCTACCATTACAGGAGAGACCATTGACACCTCATCTGTGGTTAGACGAGCGCTTTAATTAGAACCCCTGGTAATTGTAAAGGATTTCCCTGTGAAAAATACTCACTGATTAAATGTCAGCAGGAATCAATCCCACAAAGACTCTACTGTACCTGTGTGCACACATCCTTGAATGACCAGCATGAACTCAAAACAAAAGCCTACACTCAGGCCACATTTTCACAGCGTATTTATTGAAAACAGCTTCCATTTAGAGACATGTTGCAAATAAATCTGAGACCAATTACTGTCACATCAACGACTACATGCAAATCACTTTCTAATCATCGTGAAAACAACAAATGCACATTTAAATATTTAGTTTATTAAAGAAAGAATTTTACACGTGAGCCTTAAGTAGAGGTCAAAATTATTTGCAAACACTTTGAGCCGGCTGTTTTTTTTTTATTTTTTATTTTTTTGGTACAGATTCCATGTGGAAAGAAGGTTTGTATAAATAATGTTATCCTATCATAAAGTTTTAATTTACAGGCACTAATAATTACCTCACATATCACATATGCAGATGATGCTGCTTTATTTGTGGGTCTCACTCGCTCTGATTGCACGTCTTACCCTTGAACAATATTGCACACACAGGAAACATAGCATCAGTCATTTACATTGCAGCAGTTGGTAAAGGTGTGTTGGCGATTGGGTAGTTATTATTTTTTCTCTTCATGGGTCTGGTTCTCCCACGGCACCGGATCGTTTTCATCCGTGTGAGAGCCGGTCTCCCTGTCCTGCCAGAACTGCTCCACATCAGGCAAGACAACCCCGTCTTTAAGGCTCACCCTGTCCGCCTCTTTTTCTCCGCCAGGTTTGCCTTGGTCCGGCGGAGGTTGAGCCTTGCCACTGGTTTCCTGGCTGGAGCTGAAATGGATCCCTCTCTCTCCAATCAGCTGTCCTGACATCTCCGGTCTGGGGCAAGGGGACTGGAGAGAGGTAGGGTTGTGGGGTCCGGGCTTTGGCTTAGGAGGAGGCTGCTTGCGCAGGGTGAGGCGCCTCCACAGCCCCCGGTAACTCTCTCTGAATTCCTCTGAGAGGAAGAGGACAATCAGAGGGTTCACCAAAGACAGAGAGAAGGTGAGCAGCTGAGCAGAGAGGGCGAGGAAAAGGGGAGGAGAGGAAGTCAGCGGCTGAGCTCCTTCAGTTTCTTTCTCTGCAAGATGCCTCTCCCAAAGCCATACCACCCACTGAGGAAGCCACAGGATAGCCATGGCCAGTGTCAGGCTGAAAAGCATCAGGGTGAGCCTCCTGGATCGGATCTGCGTGCGCAAGTTCTGAGACTTACTGGAGCGACGTTGGCAGTGTCCGTAAGCCTTCCAGAAGTACACCAGGGCAACACTGAGAGGTACACAATAGACCCCTAAGGGGTATGCTTTGACGTACACAGACATGAACTCCTTAGCTTCAGGAGGAAACATCAGCACACACACGAGCCCACGGAACTCTCTCTGCAGCTTTGCAAACAGCCACAGTGGAATGGTGACGGAGCAGGCAGACAACCAAATGAAGAAGAGCACCACCAGGATGGAGCCCAGGTGGATGCTCACCTGCCTGGTGGGGTTTGACACGTATCGGCTGCAAGCTTTCGCCATGAAAGCCACGGTGAGGCTCTTCGCCACCATGCAGGACTGGAGGAACCAGTCAGCCGTCTTGCACACCACCCAGCCCAGGCTCCAGCTTGCCCTGGAGTAGGAGACAACCCTGAAAGGAACGGTGAACATCAGCACAAGCCCGTCGGCGAACATCAGGTTGAAGATAAGCGAGTTGATGAGGGACAGTTTGCCCCGGTGGGCGTTTGAGAAAAGGGTGACCATTGCGGTGAGATTACAAGCTACACCTAAAACACAGATGACTCCCAGGATGGCTGGCACCAAGACCTGGAGTTCGCTGGGGTCCCGATGGTGGAACAAGCCTGGTTCATTGAGCGTCCACTTGTTCAAGGAGCTGTTCTCCGTAGTCGTGTTGTTACCAATGAGCTTATCCATAGATCTCAAATAGTTGATGATCTGATAAGGGAAAAAAATAAATAAAAATCTGAGAATTCAGAGATAGCCAGAAGATGTGAAAAATTTCCTGAGAGGAAACAAAAAATTAAGCAATCTAAAGACAGAAATGGATTGGGATCAAAGGATGATGAAAAGATCACATCAGACAAGTTAATAGCTGGCAGTCAGGAGTTAAGAGTGGAGCTCTTGCGTGCGCCCTGCTTTATCCTTAGACCCAGAGATGCAGCCCCTGCGGCAAGTTATAAAGATGCTGCTTGATTGACAGCTGCCGTCCCCAGCTGGCTAAAAGCACGCAGACTACACCCACATGGGGCCAATTAGGGAGGGAAAAGAAGGCCAGAGAAAGTGGTAATGACGCCTAAATTTTAGATGTTTTGCACAAAACCATTATGTTAAAGAACACTAAACCACTAAATAAAACATAAGCCGGCATTAGACATACATGAAATGTATTCATTACCTTTGGGCTTCTTCACACATTGTCACATTACAACCATAACCTGAAATGTTTTCAGGTTATAGTTGTGGTACATCAACACACAGGAGTGCATAGTTATGAAATGGAAGCTGAAATACTTACAAGAAAGCATGCATTTGTATCCAGTTGGTTACCTTATTCTGCTGGTGTCAGATGTAATTCCAATATAAATCCAGGAGTTCTGTGAAAACTTCAGAGGTTTGAACAAACAGCAAAGTAAGCAACAGACACCTGTAAGGAAGTCCAAAACAGTCAGGTCATAAAGCAATACCCCACGCCTTAGTTCATCCTCATGATTTACTGCAATCATGCAGCCAGAGCTACAGAGGAATGATTTAAATTAAAAAAACATAACAATGTTCTAGAACGGGCTGTTTTGTGAAATTTTTGCAAAAATTAAGACTGTAGACTTGCAGCTACAAATTCATCAGTTGGTTCTCTAAGGTATTGGAAGCGGGTGGGTTAAATTGAATCAGCAGATATTTTACAAAAATGTTTAAAACCATGTAAAATTTTTCTTCCATCTCATGAAAGTCACACAAGTTTGTGCTAGCATTTTACAGAAATGATTGCACTAAGAGAAGCCAAAATCCCTTTACCACCCTTTCTCCACTAGAGGGAGACCTTACATCAGAGGCTGATCTCAGTCAACCCAGAGCAGGCACAGATGTGATCTTTGGTTGAACAGATGTTTACAGATTAGAGTCCACACCAACAGGCATTCAGCTTGCAAATCTTTATTCTTTTTTTTTTTTTTTTTTTATTCAAAGTAAGTCCAGTAAGCATAAAGACTGCATGGTAATTCGATGCATTTCAATACATTCTGAGCTATAAAAGTTGTTTCGTTTCAATTAGAAGTGTCACAAAGGAGGGGCGGTTTAGAAGATATCACCATTAAACAGACTCACACACAAATATTCCCTGATTTTACAGAGTCCACATACGCTTCTGAACGTTTTGCACCGAAACCGGAGACGGATCCAAGCCGATTTCTGCGAGACGACCTGCTGTCCATTGTTGCCCCATCTTCACCCAGAGGACAAACATGCACAAGAATCGGAACAATCTCATACAAAACTGATTTTAGCTGACATCTTTTGGGGAGAAAAAAAACAACAACAAAAAAAACAACAAAAAAAAAAACATTCATGGCGCAGTGCCTCAAATGATCTGCCAGTTTCAACAGATTCACATCCAACACATGCAAAATAAGCTAGTGTGGCACTGTGATGCCCAAATGATCTACTTTAAGGTCCTATTAAATCATAAAGCTGAACATTTTTGTGATCATTTTGCCTACAAATAATTTTCAGCGCTATGCAAACAGGGCAACATGTAGCAAAGAGTTCAGTTTTATTTTTAAAAAATAACAATCTCGAAAAAAAAAAAAAGTTGTGGCTTTATAGTTTCTCCAAGCAATCGCAAACCTCCAACACACAGCGGTTCCTCTATACAAAACACAGCGTCTTCTCCTCCTTGTTACTACTTGCAAAACTTTGTCCATTTGCAATTTTAATTAAGCTTTTTTTATGTTCATTTTCATTGGAAAAGAAAGAGAGGGAAGAAAAGAAACAAAAAAAAAACACCCTAAGTTAACATTTAATTTAAAACATTCACACAGTCCCTTACCCACCCTCCCACACCCAATTACATCGAAGCCCCACATACCAAAAGAAGGCACCACAGCTTCTACACAGACTCACCAACCGAGAGAAGGACGAAACGAACGGCTTTAAACGAAACCATCGACTCGCGCCGTCTGGAAGGGCTTCATTCGCGTCGCAGACTACAAACGTCTCGGCAAGGAGACGGGAAACCGGTGAGACTGACCGTGCTGCGTGCAGTTTCTGGGGGGTCAGGCATTATTAACAGTCTCTTCTTCTTCTTTTTGCGTTGTCCCGTGCTCGACCTCAGACGAAGGCCGCAGGGTTCATCGCATGCGCTACAGCTCGACTAGGCTGAAACGCCAGGGGAGGGTGGGGGGATTGGGCGCCGACGCTACATGAAGAAGAGCCACCGTTACATGAGCTGGCGTTCTGTCTCTGTGCTCTGTTTGAAAATTCACCGCTCCCCTATCCGCCTGTTTCTTCAGGGTCCAGAGGGCTGCTACATAACATTATTCATGCAGCGGTCCTTCCTGTTGCATGAACGCACGGGATTCCATCCTTCTGTTGTCCGCATGGCTGAATAAATTAAATTAGGAGTCATTTTCTTGGAATGAAGCCTTTTTCTCGAATTGTGTCCGTTTCACTGTCCACTTTCTCACATCAGTGTCTGGACACATGACTCTCTTAAAGTAGAGTCGGGGGTTTTTTGGGGGGTGGGGATTTAAGACAGCAGCCCTTCACATTATGTTTGGGTCCTGGGAGGTTTCATAATTTGGGGCAGACTTGCCTTTTTTCTCTTTTTTTTTAGTTCACTTTGTCCTGGAAGATGTAGAGGTTGTTGGTGGCCGCCACGGCGATGATGTTCTCATGCGGATGCCACGTCGTGTGGAGGATCTTCTTGCTGAAGTCCAGGCTGTCTACGCTGATCTCATCCTTGCGACGTTTCCCACCTACACACACCTGGAGGGCAGAGGGACAGTCAGACGTTTTTACACATACAGCATCTTACATTTGGAGCAAGTTTTGGGCTACATTTTTTATTTTATTTTTTCTGTTTTTTTTTAGCTACTCCAGATCAATCGATTGTTAGATAAATTCATTATTTATTGTTGAAGCAGGGGTGGACAATGTGGATAAAAATTTTTTTTAAATTGTATACATTTATTTGGCATTCATCTTTTACAATTCAACTGAAAAACATTTTTTTAGAGAAAAAATATAAACAATGAAAAAGCTGAAATTACTCTGGAACAGTGGTGTCCAAACCTTTTGCAACAACAGGTAAAATCTAAAGTACCTATTATTCAGTATTATTTTTCTAACTGAAAATGCAAAATAATTCTTTTGTCTTAATAAAAGGCAGACAATTTCTTAACTTTTTAAGTATTTTCTTTTTCAGTTTATTTGGTCTGGAAAGTCTTTTTAGTCTCTTCCAGCCAAGAAAAGTGATTACTTAAAAAAGAAAAAGAAAAAACTCTTCTATTAACTTTTCACGTCCTCTATCTAACGAAAAAGTCGCACCATTAAATTAAATAACTGCATGAATTCAATTTTCACCCCCAGCTTCCTGGCACACATCAAAATTTTTTGGGTCAGTATATGAACTGGTGTTATCAAAGTCCCAGTTGTCACATGTAGCCCACTACCAGTAGATGGCAGAATTTCCTGCATCTCAGTTTCCATCTTGTCTTTAATCAGTTTTATCAGCTTTTTCGATAATCACATTTACTATGTTAGGTGTGTATCAAATATTACTAATTGCTGCAACTTGATCTAAATATGTATAGTTATTTGTCCTGTGTTTTTCAGTGTTGTTTTGTGATACCTCACCTTGATACCCAATGACTGCCAGAGAAAAGCACCAGATCCCTGAATGGTGTATGACCAGGTAACTACAGGTTGTATTTAAAATGATTTTCCCCCTAACATACTTGTTTTTTTTTTTTTTTGGAACTGCATAGGGTATTCTGCATGTCACATTAAAGGCCAACATACAGGGACAAATTAATTGTCACAGTCTATAAACTTAGCATATTTCAATACGCTTGAGATCCGCTGTCTACAGTGAAACAGATTTATTCCTGCTCTAACTCTAAACTTAGAGTCTCTTTAATAGGCTTGGCCATCCTTACTCGCTTCCTTCCCTCGAGATTAGCCCTGATCGTTCCAAATCAAAACAATAATGGTGGAAAGCTGAAAGAATAAGTACAACGTAGGCCTGGACAATATGGCTGAAAAATGCATTCTCATATATTCAGTTCATATCAGTCGATGATTAATAATGACTAATTAGTTTTTAAATATATGAAATACTGCCAAGCTGGTGACATGATCTTTTCTGCTTTATTCACATTTTCACTCCATGCTGTTGTTTTTTTTCTATTTTTAAGCAGCTATGAGGTGAAACCTGGAACTGCTGCTGCGCAAGTTACTCAACAAGTTGTTGCTAGGTAACCAAAGAGTGAGTAAGTTAGTTGATGCCACAAACCTAGCTTAGTGAGAGGTTGAGCGACTGAAGTCATTCCTCTGCTTCCATCTCAGTTCTGAATATTCAGTGAATATTATATATATTGAACATTCTATCAGGCCTAGTATCTACTGATATTGATCACTTGCCTATTGCTATATATGTTATTATTGATTTATTGACCAGCCCCACTACAACGTACTTTTAAGGCAGTAAGAAAAGCTTTAAAGCAGAAGTTTTGGTTCTGATTTTTAATACATACTCTACTACAGTTGATTATACTTTGGGAAAACAAATATATTTACCATGCGTACCAAATTTCTGTATTGAGAAATCCTGCTGCTTAATGTTGTGAAAAGATTGATGTTGAAAAATAGCAACAAAAAAAAAAAAAGAATGAAATAAACCTGACCATTGTCTGAGTAAATGTTGAACAAATTGTGGAAAAGAATGTGATCACTCCATTTCTGGAATTTCAAAGGAAGTCCTATATTAGTCAGTGACTAAAATAGGAACGCTAATAATATGAAACATTGAGCAACCAGTGGAGTTTTAGTCTGAAAATGCCAGTTTTCAGATTAAAACCAATGGAAGTTACAAATAATTGTGTCCGCCGTCGTACCTTGCGAGGCTTCAGGATCGCTCGGGGTTTGCTGTTCTCTCTCGAAGCCTCCAGCGTGACGTCTCGCTTGGTGTTCCGGTCGAACATTCGGAAGAAGTTGTTGTAGGAGCCCGTCATTATGACGCTGAATGGGGAAGGGGAAAAAGCGAGGCGAGCATTACAAAGATGCAAGGATTTGTACCGACCCGTCTCTGACGACTCATTGAGATGTCTCACCTGTCTGATCCATTCCAGACGCACTCAAACTTGTCGAAGATGCAGTCGTTCTCGTACAGAGAACAAAGTTTGCCCCGCAGGTAGTCGTGAACCTAAAAAACAAAGTTGGTTACTGCATTGATTTTCAGTAAAAAAATAAAAATAAAAACAACCCTAAGCTCCAGTGCCCTATGCTCTACTTTTAGGAATCCTCCAGGCCTGGTGACCCTTGATAAGACGTTAGGCAGCAGGTGAAGCCAGAGGAAGAATCCCCTGATGGTCTTATCAATCATGACCTGCTGCAGGATTACTTTCCTACATCAGACAGGGTGGATCTGACCCCGATGACCACACAGTGGGAGGTTTTACCCTTCGGCTTGCATCGGGACTAGTGCTTCCCTCTAATGGATACTCGGTTCAATAAGCCCTCCTGGGGTAATCGCTGAAGATGACAAGGTTATGGCGCGGCAGACTGACAGTGAAACAGTATTATGTTGACTGATTAGCTTGAGATCAATACGATTTGATTTTATCTGGGCCCAGATGGAACTTCCTAACTTCCCGAACTGAGATTAGGTTTCTTTTTTCCTTTTTTTTTTTAGACCGACGATGGAGACAACGGATACATTACCTGGTAGGTTTCGAGTGGTTTGTTCTCCATCTGGAGGTCCCACACCTTGACAGTGAGGTAGTCCCTTGTCATCAGGTAGCGCCCGTTGTGGCTGAACTTTACGTCGGAGATGGATGAGATGATTTCTGAGAAAAAGGAACGTGTTGACGGATCTTCCGGCTCTTCAAAGTCTATGTAGGAAGGAGAAAAAAAACAAATCAGTTCTTTTACTGCAGAGAAACGCAGGGCTTTGGATCACAGAAGGGTTGCAGCTGCATCCCTTTGCAGAATTACTCGGGGAGATAATGGCAGGTCACTGCGGTGGGCAAATATTGGTTATGATTAATATTGACTCTGGCAGCTGCTGATCCATGTGCGGGCCAGCACACCGGGGATGGGAGCCAGGCATTCCATCGTTAACTGTCAAGTCAATGCATCTCCCCACTCTTCCTTCCTCCCTTCCCACCCCATCTCATCCTTATTTCTCTAAAAAATGCCCCCTCCGCCGTCAAGCCCGCTCCTCAGCTGAGGCCTGGAGGATCAGCCTGTGATGTGTCAGCGGGGAGTCTAACTAGCGCTGCAGCGTCAGAGATGAAAAAATGAAGGGGCATGAGGAAGGGATAAGAAAAACAAATCAATGTCAAAATACTGGCCACATATGAGCCCCGTTGGATTTCTGTGTGCGTATGTGTGCCGGTGGAAGGAGTGTTTGGGAATAAGTGGAAGCGTGTATGTATATATGCATCTGCGTGTGTGTGTGTGTGACCCTGGCCTCCCGCTCCAGGGGTGTATAATGGGGTCTCCTGGGAGTCAACAGGGGGAGGGCAGAGGGTTTGTTTGGTCCCTCTTGCTCTGTCCTTGGGGCATTTGACAATCCCCTCCTAAATCCTCTAACCATCCCTCACCCATCCATCCATCCCGGCTGCAACGCTGATTGATACCAGAAGTCTCGCGGATTTACGGGTTTGGAGGGAGATGCAGAATAATTCTGGGGCGCAGTCAAGCATGTCTGCTGGCTTTATGAAATCGTACCTTTACACTCATTGACTTTATTTATTCATTTTAAACATTTGTCACTTTTCAGCCTTAAAGTATTATTATTATTGTGAGTTTATTTAATAGAGAAACACAACAGTATTATTTGTGATAAAGAACAAAGAATAAAATAAAATAGAATTTCAGCCTTCAAATCAGGATTACAAGCTCAACATGGCTTACTCTGTATAGTGTGCTATTTTTATTATAACTGGTTTTATTCTACTGTGTTTATTTTGTTTCTTTTGTTTAACTGTATTTTTCTTTTTTTCAACCGCTGTACAGCACTTTGGTTAACCTCATGGCTATTGTAAAGGGATAAACAAACAAATGTATTATTACTATTATTATTATTTATTATTCAATCATGTTGCACAAATAAAAAACATGCTTTATTATTATGTCTCTATTATCCTGATACCTCAACAGAAATGCGAGTGCAGCCCACCTGCATGCAAACTTGCAGTTCAGTGCAGGCAACCAGAGAAATACACAAAACTCGTGGAGACTTTGGAGGAGCAGCAGAAATATCCAGCTCAGGTGGGAGAACCAATCAGCAGGATAACCATTAGTAGTGTTGTACAAATAAATAAATATATATATAAAAAAACAAAAGACATAAGAGGTCCTGCTGGTAGTTTGCCACATGTCATTTAGGGAACGAAGGAAACACCTGGTCAGATAACCAAACTGAAAGTTTCCGACCTGTAAACAAAGCTCATGTTTTTCATGCATCACCCAGGAAGACTAAAGCTGATGGTGGGAGAGATGAACGGAGCAAAGTACAGAGATAGCTTTGTGGTATTTAGCTTCTATGCTCCTCAGCTCTGGAACAATCCACCTGAGAACCTGAAAGATGTGTGGACAGTTTTTGAATTCAGGACTTTTTGCCTGATCAGCAATGAGTTATTGAAGCATGAAGCGGAGGATTTTAACTTTGTATTTAAAATTGAACTTCTATTAAAATTTTGAATGTTTGCCTTTTAATTTTCACACAATGCCTATATGTGTTTGACCTATTCAGCTGTGTCTTTAAACAAAAATGGAAAGGTTTTTTGTTGTCTTTCTTTGTCTCTCCTACGCGTTCGTGTAGTGAGATAACGAACATCTTCTTCTTCTTCTCTATTTTGTCTCCCCTCAAACCTCCAAAAACCCTCCAGAATCTTTTTTTTTTCATAGCGGAGCCTCCGATGCTCATGTGATATTCAACAGGCCGCGTTAACACAGTCCAGTGGATTCATCAATATGTCCGAGGAAATGAGTGACATTATCGAGCAACAAGGTGTGTCCATGAGGGACTAATGCAATTGCTCTTATGACATTGATTTCCCAGCGTAAATGTCAATGTATTCATTATCCACCTGAGCCAAGTGTTTGCGTGTGATGTTAAGGCTTAGAGAAGGACGCTCATTGTTCGAGCCACGCTTGAAGATTTATTGATGGTTTATCAATTGTGCCATATTGATCATCTGTATGTCACTTCTACATTAAAACAGACCAGTTCAGGGGGAAATGAATGCATCATTCTTTGGCATATCAGGATTATTATTATTATTATTATTATTATTATTATTATTATTATTATTATTATTATTATTATTATTATTATTTTATATCAGCTTGATGTGAGCCATTTTATACTAAATAAAAATTAATTTTCCAGTTCTGTCTGGCAATAACCTAACCATTCATACACATTCTTGAGTGTAGTTTTTTAGCAGGATTCAAAGGTTATTTTAAAGTAAGGAATACACTAAATAGCACAAGATATATCCAGCTCTGGAAATAAATGAAACCTCGTTGTTATTCCACCAAATCTTCCTGGGTTAAAACAATAATATTGTTGTTTCTGAATGAAGGTAAACTTGTTTCCTTTGCATTATCTGAGGTCTGAAAGCACTGTATCTTTTTTGTTATTTTGACCATTTCTCGTTTTCTGTAAATAAATACAAAATGTTTGCTTGGAATTTCGGAGACATATTATCTGTATTTATCTGTAAAAGAACAATGTTCATTGTACTCAAACGTATACCTATAAAAAGTAAAATTAGAGAAACTAATTTTAAGCGGTCTCTTAATTCCAGAGCTGCATATATTGTTTTAAAATTACCAGCAGGTGATAATCACAACAGTTCATGGGAGCTTGTTTGAGAACATTTCAAAGCGACAATTAGAATGTGAAAAATGAAATACAGAAAAAAAAGGTTTTAGAAGAGATCTGTCTGCAGGCGGAGTGCATCCTGACAAAGAAAATCTATAAGACATCTTAGATGCATTGCCCACACCTTGTCCTAATCTGCGACACCGAATGATTTTTTTCTTCTCATGTACTCACATTTGCAGTGCTTGTCGCAGAGCGCCGCCTGCCTCATGTCACAGAGGCGTATGGAGCCCTTGCTGCTGCTGTAGGCGAAGGTGTGACACTGCTGGGGATGAAACTCGGCAGAGGTGATGACCTCCGTCAGCTCTTCCATGTTAGCTGGCTTGATGTCTACAATGTCTGAGAGTCGCAGGATTAAGGAAAGACGTCTGGAAAATGAGCACAGATCTCATCCGGAGCACAATTTGTAGTATTTTACTACTTGAGTTTTAAAGTACAGGACTGAGAGCAGTTTGTCATATTCTCTGTCAAATTTCAAATACGCTGTTTTATGCTTATTTATAAAAGTGCTGCAGTGCATGGCTGATGCAGGCTTGATGCAAAATTTTTTTGACGAAAGGAGTATGTAAACAGTGTGGCGTTCATTTGTCTTTTTTCTCTGATGAAATAAAACGTTTTAATCTTCATGCATCGCCTCATTTGTGAAGAACCGGTGTAGATCTGGGTGCAAAAATTACTAGAAGACAAGTTCTAGATCTGATTAGTGGAATCGTGTATATAACAGCCCAAGTCCAAACTAAAGAGTGTGGATAAATGAGGCAGTCATTAAATAAAGACCACAGCCCTTTTAATGACAGGAGTAAAAACTAGAGACGTCGTTCAGATTTTAAAGAGACAGGTCACAATATTGACATGCTAAATGACACAAACTCAACCTATAGCAGTGGTTCTTAACTTTTTTTGAAGTACCAAACCCACCAGTTTCATAGGTGCATTCACCAAACCCTCCTTTAGTGATAAATATATATATTTTTTCTTTTTCCAAATTCAAGGCATAGGTATATGTTTTTTTTACTGATGCACAAAATGAGCCGTGCATGAACATCACCTTGCTCAAAGAACAAAACCAACACAGTCCATGAACTCACAACAAATTACGGTATTACTTTATTCTGGCCC
>CAEGAE010052210.1:0-73761 GCA_903067095.1 Girardinus metallicus | reverse complement strand
ATATATCTGCGACAGACTAGTGACCTGTGCAGGGTTCCCGCCTCTCACCCAGAACGTGGCTGGAGATAGGCACCAGCACCTCCCGACCCCACTAAGGGACAAGAGTGTAATGAAAATGGATGGATGTATATATATATGTATATATATATATATATATATGTAAATATATTTTTTTTACCTCAACATCAGAAACTAGAAAAAAAATACTGAAAAGATCTAAAATTGCTTTGACAGAAGAGCAATTTTTTTTTTGATGAAATGTCTGATGACAAAAAGAAATCAAAAATTAGAGATCAGACAAAGCTAGTTTAGGGATACACTTGAGACATCAAGCTGACCATAAGCATGACAGCTAATAAAGTAGTATACATATAATTGATAGTTTGGTAGTTCTTTATTTATTATTAATGTTTTATTAATAACATCTATTGTTATTATTCATTTTAAAATGTGCTGCAGTTGTACTCTTAAAAAGACAAAAGTACCTTTAATTTATTAAGTCTACATTTTTTTTTTTTTACTTTTAGTTTCAAATGTTGTTTCCAGCTAGAGGTGGCTAATGAAAACTCATTTTCATTTTGAGCCACATCAACATCATCACTGTTCTCAAAGTGCCAGACTAGAGGCGGGCCAGATTTGGATTTGGTCCCGAGGCCTTCATTTTGACACATGTGGAATAAAAGATTCTAAATAGAGACAGTACATTCATTGGTTTGACTGTTTCTACTTGAGTAAAAAATAGTACTGCACTTAGCAAAATTGACTTAAATTAGAACTAGATACTACTCTAAAAGTCACCAGATAAAACATTTTAGATCTTTATTTTAATATATTTATCGGAGTCCTTTTAAAATGACTTTCTTTGATTCTTTTTCTGTTTTTTTTTTTGCATTTAAATTTGCTCCTTTTGCGTGTAAATGTCATGTCCGTGCTGTCATCTGGCCTGAACATCTTTTAAAGCTCTGACATAATATTAATTAGTGCCTACAAGTTCATTTAGTTTGAACATTGTTGTGTGTATATACATGCACTTAAAACATGTTCTCACTCTTTAAACATTCATACCCTGTTAATTAAGCCTGCTAATCTTCCCCTGGCAGTAGCATCATGTACCTTGCTGATTGAATTAATTGTGAGAGGATGTTTCCGAAAGTAAACGCTTAATTTAATTATGATGGTATTTTATGCTTGGTTTGCTTCTGAGAGCCAAGAGAGATTGGTTTGGTGTGTTTTATCCATGCGGCGATGAGATGATTTGTGTGGGGGTGTGTGTGTGTGTGTGTGTGTGTGTTTGTCTATGTGTTCAGCCAGCCTCTTCCATGATCACTTCTTTTCTCCATCCCCAGCATCTGGCAGCAAACTGGAAACACATCCGGTCGTCCAAGAGGACCATTATCCACATCCCTTCATTAGGTGGCATTTGTCGCCCACTGCACAGACTTCAACATGCACACATTTGATCTAGAGGCAGTCATCCCCGGTCTCGCCGCTCTGCTGTCCCCAGCCCATGGCCCCGGTTCAGACACTCTGTCTCGTTCAAATGACTCTCTGCAGGAAAGCACTCACTAGATGATGACAGTCCCTGTGCCAAGGAACCGAACAATTTAGTCTCAATCGCCATTTAATTTGCAGATTAAACAAATGAAAAACCATTATGTTGAACGTGTACAAGAGGCGCAAAGGTCTTATTTTATTGCTGTGCACAAAAACACCGCACGCATGTGACAAAAAAATTAAAAAGACTGCTGTGCATTCGCAATAAACAAAGAGTACAAGCCATGATCAGTTCATGATCTAATTTCTTCACAGCACAAATTTAGACTGTAATCAGGCATGTGCATTGTAAATCATTGAGCGATTGTCTAAAATTATTAAGCCTAATTACTAGCAGATGGAATGCTTTATTTGCACTTGGGGTGGCTACAGAGAGTGCTGTGCGAGCAAGGATAATTAGAAAGTTGAACCCCATTGTTGTTAATTAGCATGAATCCAATCATTTAATTACCTTGATTCAGTTGAGGATTCCCTCTCACACAAGCTAAGATCCTGACGGTGTCATTGGATGTAGTTTAGTGGTGGCTGGACATGGTGTAGAAGGACTCCCAGCTCACGACAGGCTCTGCACCTGCTAGTTATTACGCTGAATTAATCATAGGATTGCTGTGCAGCCTGATTAGACTTTAATTCTCTTATCCCTAAGTCTAGTGACATGCACATGCCGTCCAAAGCTAGCTGTTCAGATCTGGAATTCTTACAGTGTCAAAGTGAATTTAATAATTGTCTGACCTTATTCTTACAGGGTTCTCCCAGAGCTGGAGACTGAACACCAAGAAATATGACATCCTCCAGAACATCCAAATCAACAGGCTGTGTGATATTAGAGGTAGGGACGTTTATTGAGAGCTCACTCACCTTGTTTAAATATTTAATTTGTAAAACCTCTTTTTCTTATTCCAGATGAAAATGTGGAGGTGATTTACATATGCCCAATGCATCTGGGGGAAGACATCTTGCAGTATTACGACAATTTTCTGAGACGGAATGGGGCTGATAGCAGCACCAGCCAGGACTTGCCCTGCAACAAGCGGTTTCTTATCCTAACACCTGAGGCTGTGGATCATTTCCCTGTAAGGTTGATCATACTCACCTGTGTGTTTATACATGAGCTTTTGACTAATATGACAATGCATTTGCAAAGGTTGCTGCAGCAGTATTACACTGAAGTCCTTTGGAAAATTATTAAAAACTCTTGAACTTTTAAATTTCTCACTTTGCAACTCTAAACGTTAGTACTTTTGGTGTAATTTATGTGAATAATCAACATAAACTAGTGCATTAAAAGTAAAAAAAAAAAAGAAAGAAATATAAATTTGAAAAGTCTTGCATGCATTTTTATTCAACCCCTCCCAAAAAATCCAGAGTAACAAACTGATTTCAAAACTGTTTTTATCTGTAAATAGACTTTGAATTTCAGTGTAAATTCAGCTGTTTTATGAAGTCCTCCAGATGTTTGTAAGAGAGCAGTAGTGGAAAAACAACATCATGAAGATCAAGAAACGTAGCAGTGAGGTCAGAGAGAACACTGTGGGGAAATCTAAAGCAGAGTTAGCTTTAAAAAAATATACCAAACCTTTAACATCTCACAGAACTCTGTTCAAGCCGTCATCTGACATTGGAAAGAGTATGGTACAACTGCAGACCTATCAAGACATAGCCATCTATCTAAACTGACAAGTCAGATAAGGAGAGTGGCAATCAGAGAGGCAGCCAAGATAACCATTGTTGCTCTGGAGGAGCTGCATAGTTACACACCAGGCGAGTTAATCCATTGAAAGGACAATCATTAGTTGTGGATTTCTCAATTGGCCTTTTTGGAAGAAGGGGATTACTGTTAATAAAAGATAAAAAAGACCTGTTTATAGCTTGTCACAAGGCTACAAAAGCAGAGCTCTAGTTTCCAGAAGGACAATGACTCTGAAAAATTAAATAGTTTTAATCAAAGCACATTCACGCCTCAAATGTTAGACATAAATCTAGTTTAGTCAGAGGGGAGACTTGAAAATGGATGCTTGTAGGCACTCTCCTTTCAATCTGCCAAATATCCAATAATGCCCTACTTTGTGTCTGGTTTGTCGCACAAAATCCCAGTAAAAAGCAGTGAGGGTTTTGACTGTAGCATAGCCAAATAGGAAAAAGTTCAAGGTGTGTTATCCTGCATGCCACTATACTCCACCACGGAGTGTTACAGTCATTTGCAGTCTGTGTAGTGTCCTCTAGGGGGTACTAGAGATGGCTGTTACCATGCAGCTGTCCTGAGAGAGCAGCTGTTTAATGTTTTTCATTGCATTTAAAATTAAACTTCTGTTTTATCTTTTGTAAACACAGTAAAGTCGATTATGTTGAGCTTAATTAAAACATTTGTAATAGTCTATAGATGGTTTTCACAAAATAATTAAACTTCTGCTGCCTTTCTTGGACTGTTTCTCACCTAAATACTCCCAAAAAATATTTTGTGACTCTAAAGTGTTTCAGTATTAAACTGTTCTTTCCAAAATGTTTTAGACTGAACACGCAACATGACGTAGCCTTTCTCATTTCTTTTTATTGATTTTCCCACTGTTTTGTTGTTAAACTGTGCCAGACGTGTTGCTGAGATGAATCACTCCTACCCATGGCTGGCAGCGCATTCTGCTAGTGACAGAAGGGATAATTCCACGTGGATCAAATAAATACAGATGTGAAGTAATTAGTTGTATTCCCAAGGAGCTCGTTGGTAGCACACATTAAAGAAGTGAAAGATAGGGGAGGTTTTCCGCAGGCTGGTTTTATCAATCCAACCTGCTGAAATACATGAGAGGTCAAAACCCTGTTGGCTATTTCAATAATAGATCTATAGAATGTACACAATGATAAATCAGGCTGAGAAACAACCCTTAGAAGATACCCTGATAGCAATTGACTGTAGCCTTCATCTCTCATTTCCTTTGCTTTAGACCCGAAACATGTGTCTGTCTACACTGCTGAAGTACAGTCCGTGCACCCTGAAGCAAATCAAACGCCAAATACGGGGGAAACAGGCCTATATAGTGGGTGGAGTTGGCCATGAGGATGACCTGGAAGTGGCTGATGAGCTGGATGTGCCAATCTTGGGTCCAGAACCGGCTGTTTCACAACTCCACAGCACCAAGTCTGGAGGAAGAAGGATATTTTCTGAAGCAGGACTGGAAGTACCCCCTGGACAAGGAGATGTGTATGCACTTAACCAGGTAGGGCACCAAAGAGCACAATTACAAGCCCCAATGTGCCCACTATCACAGATAAATAATAAAAAAATGTTTCTTTTGGTTTAGCTTTATGAAACACTGGCCGAACTTATTACTCAAAATATTCACATTCAGCGCTGGCTCTTTAAGATCAACGTGCAGCGAGGAGGTTGTGATACAGCATACTGTGATGTTTGCCACCTTACGTGCTACAGCTGGGCCCTGCAGCGCTACCAGCATTTTGGTCCAGATCTGTGGCACTCAAAATGGGTTCAGGTAAAAATGGGACACACTTGGTTATGTCTGTATCTCCTTTCCATAAAATTTCAGACCACTTTTAAAAGCATGTTAATGTTTATACTGTGTTTATGACTTTTGAATTTCTTCACACAAAAGGGAAATTGTTATATTTATAATTAAAATGGCCTCAAACCATAATTCACTTCATTTTTTTTTATATTACTACAATTCACAACAAGCATTATCTCAAATCACTCAGATACTCAGAACTACACAATCAGATCAAACCTGTACAATCTTGTTGTTTTAGATCATAGTTACATTATAGTGCAGTTAATATTAGTTTAAAATGGCAATTGGTGAAAGGGTTTATATTGTGGCTCTAAAAAGTGTACTTTGTTAAAATACTTTTTTCTTTTTATATCTTTATTGTGTACAAGATAAAGAAATTACCATGAGAAGAAATTTCCTGGTCTTTGTGATGTAAAAATATATATATTTAACATGATAAATCATTTCAAAGTCTTATCTACAAATGATGTGACATTTATCTTGTACAATTAAACCCCAAATACCAAAATATCATCTTGTTTTTAACGGACATTAGTCAGGAAAAGGATTAGCAAATAAAAATACAAAACTGGACATTTCTAAAATTTATGAGAAGACTGAAACTGGTCACTAAAACACTAATGGTGTGCAATCTCCTTTATTCATATCTTTGAACTTGGAGTAGGAGTGAAACACATAATTATTTTCTTCCTAATAAAAGCATCACATTTAATAGAAATCTCCCAAAATCTTTAAGAAAAGAAAGCTAGCAAGCTGAAGACCAGGATGGATTTAATGTGACTCTATCTGGGGTACATTTAAGTTTGCAAATGACCGAGCCAGACTCCAGAATTAAATACAAAAATCTGAGGAGTCACCTGAAGTCACTAAAATTAAGTCTAAAGGTGCTTTCACAAGATATCAAGGACATACAGGTTTAGACAATCAAGTTCATGCAAGTTTTTATCAGTGTTGTTTTTTTGTTCTCTGATAATTTTTTGTTTTGCAAAATCAAAAAATGATTTTGCAAAAAATTATCAAAATCAATTAAACTGCATGAGCAAAAATATGTAATCACAGAATTTCTTAAAGATTTACATTTAGTGTATTGACATATCCTAAAGGAATAAAATTTATAGCCTGCCTAGAACTACTTTTAAATGTATGTCTTTAAACCTTATAATCCTTGTGCGTAGCAGATGCTTGATGTATTTATTCTAAAGCTACATACTACAGCCATTGAATAGGTTTCAGCCATTGATATTACTAAAGCATTTGATTTCAAAATATGAATTCTGATATAATCACGGGCATATTTAAAACAAATAAAATATACTTAATCGGTGCTAAACCATTTATTTACTTCAGATACAGTCTGTACAGTTTCTGAGCCCCTGGCTCTTATTTCTCATATGCTTACAAAGTAGCCTTTGATTTTCTGTCATGTGTTAATTACCGTGTTTTGCCATTTAACCGGGAGCTTTGTGCAAACTAATTACAGGGTAATGATTGTGGGCTTGGAGCACAACGATTTTACTTTTTATTCCATTTGAAAGAACAGCAGTCATCTCGAGTTTCTTATGGCTCACTCTGTTTCATTCCCATCAGCTTGTTCTTTGATTCACAGGGTAGGCATGGTGCAGGGCTGTAATTGTTGTGGCTTTGGTGCTGTTAATTATGGCAGAGAGGAGCTGAGCCACAGCCAAGGTCCATAATGGTGACTGAGACTGGGGAAAGTAAATGGCGTTTCTTTCACCAGCTGGGGTCCCATGGAGACAGAAGAGTGCCGAGGCCCCCAGTGTAGGCCAGCAGCCTCGGGGCTTCTGGGCCATATGGACACAACACTTTAACTGGCCTTTATTCTACACCTTGCTCTTTTAATCAAAGGAAAGCACACTTCCTGTGCCTCTTATTGCATGATTTTTATAGTAATTTCTTTGGGTGTTTTCTCTTAAAATGAATTGAAATGAACTGGAACGGTTACTTTTTATATAAAGACTGCTGAACACAACAGTTTGACTCTTAATGTTGAAAGATTAGTAAACAAAGTTGCTCATCACATTGAAACAAATATTAAAAATACTGGAGAATTGTGTCTTATAGAGGAGAAACAGGAGATTTATTTTTTTTTAGAATATTTTGGGAAGATTCTGCAGAAAGAAATACAGAAAACTAATTGAAAAAGGAAAATAGACAATCTTTGCTAAATACTTACAAACATTTCAAGTATTTGGTTTAAAGACGTTCAAAGTTGTGGTAGTTTTATTATTTACCAAAATAGATCAGTGCATGAATGAGGAATTGTAATTATCCATAATTTTTCTATCTTCTACTAAGTTGATTTAACAGTAAATTACAACTAATTAAAGTGTAAGCAAATCATAATGCTTTTCTCTTTTAATAATTATAACAATGTACATGAATAAAAAAATAAATAAATGGGGAATTAGAGAAGTAATTGGCCTCAGTATGTGTCCATATTTTTTTAATTAACAGCTGTGCTGAAAAGCTTTGTATGAAAAAACTTGATTCATAAAAACAATAATATATACCATGTGTTCTTTAGGAATATTACCAACAATTAGATCCCTTCTGGCTGAGCGAAACAAAGCCTTGAAGGGTACAAAAAGGAGGAGGAGCCATTACATCCACATCAATGAGCGCTTACATGGAGGTCTGAGGAAAAGCACGTGTGTTTCTCTAAATATTGTGAGGCCCGCAGCAGCTTCCAGCACAATGTTTGAGCCCAGAGAAAGCCCCCCAGGCCTCTTTTAGCATTTACACAGAGAGAGGTTAAAGACATGTAGATCTTCAACCATGCAATGCCTGAAGGGGGCCATACACACACACTTAAGCGCTCACACAGCTTGCATATGGATCATTAGGCACAAGAGGGTAAAAATTACACCTAATAGCTTCAACAGATGGAGTATTTTTTCCATCATGCTGTGTACAAACAGATCTTGAGAAAAACCTTATTTAGGTTAAGTTTGTCAACGAAATGGGTCATTTGACAATCACTACCACTGGAGAGGTAGAGGGACGTTTCATACAGTTGTTGTCTGTCTAAATATTGTGCAGCCTCTTGCTCGGATGTCTACTGATTTGTCTGAGCAGAGTTCATCTGAATTTGAGATTTGAAGAAAATTTATGTCACTTCTTTTTCTTTAATTTTTAAATAATTCTTGTTCATAAAAACTCAACAATATGTGTAAAGTTGAAACTCCCCGAACATTAAATTTGTTGTGGTTTGTTGTGGCTTTACCTTGATGTTTTAATGGAACTAATGAGTTAGATATTTATTGACAATGTGTAACTTTTCAGAAGGTATTCTCATATAAGAATTATTGTCCATACCCTGCTTCAACTAAAAACATAGACATAAAATAGCAATCATAGGGGAGAACATCTTTTATTTCTGACCAGATTGCTCTGCTTTATGAGGATGCCAAGCCATTGCTGAATCCTATCACAGGGCAGTGTGCGTACTTTAAGTCCAAATAATTTATTGCGAAATACCCTTCTTTCTTTTTCCTTCTGTCCTGCTGTGTCTGTGAACTGCACAGGCAAAGTCCCAGGGTGAGCTTGCTCTTCCGTTGAGAATGACAACCGTTCCCTTACACTTTTTGCCGCGCCATTGTGTGCTTTATGGTTTGTATAGGGAGAATCACTGTGTAGCATTTGACCTCGCCTCTTACAGTACTTGAATATGATGATGGCTGTTACATGACTGGAATTTCAACGGCATAATCTCTGGTCCTGTCTCCGGTGGAGCCAGACGCCATATACTCAAAAAAAGTAATGCTCTGGAGAGCAGGAGTGAAGAACAAATATGTTATCAGCATTCACAAATTATCTTTCACTCAATTTTCACATATTCTGTTTTTTTCTATTGGAAAATGTAATTCTCGTATAGTAGTACACATACAGTGCATTGAATTGTTTTGTCTTTTTTCACATTACAGCTACAAACTTCAATGTATTTTGTTGGTAATTTATGTTACTGACCAACACCACACAAGAAAATAATAAAATAAAAAGATTGTGAAAGGTCGTTATAAAGAAAATCTGAAAAGTATAGCCCGTTTTTGTATTTAAATTAGTTTACTCTGATACCACTAAATAAAATACAACACAACTTTTAAAAGACCAAAAAAATATGGAGGCAGATAAGATGTAAAACTGTAGAGCAAGGATGACTTGTATAACTATATCTCAAACTTGTTCAGTCTTGTGCTCAATCCTTCAATCCTTCACCCAAAAGTGAAAATAAAATGACACAGCTGTAAATCTTCCAAGCTGTCCACCAGCTGGACTGACTGGATTGGTTAGGGGGTCATTAACCAGAGATGCAACCAAGATGCTTCTCTGATTAATGGTAAGTGGAGAAACTGCAGAGAGTCACATGTAAAGATGTAAGAATTTATGGACATGATAACTTGTAGTCGTTTACTCCTCAGATCTGACCTTTTATGGAAGAGCCTCGTCAAAGAAAACCATTGCTGAAAGAGTCCCATTTAATGTTTGTGTCAAAATGACCTAATTTAAGTCCAGATGCAAATCCAACTGAGATTTGTCGCAAAACTTCAAAACTGATGGTTTCTACCTGATCTGTCTGAACCTAAGCTGGGGTGTAAAGAAGCATGGGCAAAAAGACAGTTTTTAGATCTGAAAAGCTTTTAGAGACACACCTGAAACGACATACAGTTGTTACTGAAGTGAAAGGTGGTTCTACAATATATTTATACAGGTAGTTTAAATACAAATAGATGCAACAACTTTTAGATTTTAATTTCTGGAATCTATCATAAAATCTTGATTAAGATTTGTATTTGTAACATAATAAAATGTGAAAAACCTGTAAGGGTTTAGATATTTCACAGGGAATTGTAGATTATTGTTTACAGAAGCATGCATATAAAACAAGCCATTAAACTGACTCATACTGCAATCTGCCAGTTGTTGTTTTACATTATGAACATCAAACAATGACAGTGAAAGCTTTAGACAACATATTTTCTTCCTTTTAACTGCACAGCTTTTTTAGAGACAATAGTGTACTTGAGTTGCTAAACTGTGTAAAGGACACCTAAAGCAAAAGCTGAAAATTAACAGCATAATTAAGTGGTGAAACCATAATGGCATTTCGTATTTACCGAAACAAGAGTGATATCGATCCCAGTCAGGCCCTGATTGATCCCCAGATAGATGGGGTTAGCTTAAGTATTCATCAGCTGCCCAATGGAGAGAGTTGTTATTGAGGGCAGGTGGTTCGAGGCTGCAAGTTAACGCTATTAGACTCCTGAGGCCTTCTGATAATAGGCTGTCACTCACAGATAGACACTCCTACGGTATCCATCAGACACTCACACAGAAATTGAAGCAGCCTCTGAAGTCTAAAGAATAACTTGCAATCACCGGAGTCATCTGGATAACAGGATGTAGCAGTTTTTATAGCCAACAGCCATAAGGCCTGACTGTCACAGTCTGTTGGAGTTTGAGTTTGAGTTCAATTTGTTTATTTTGTTGCATCTCGTGTTTCATTTATTTCTGTGGTCTTGATTTCTAATGTTACTTTTATCTCAATGCCTTAATTTCCTGACCTTAAACACCTGTTTTCCATATGCTCATTTACTCACCTATGCTGCATCTAGTAATCAAGTTCTCAGGATATATACTTCTTGGTTTCTGTCACACAATGACATATTCTATTACCCTCATGTCCACTCAGTTCATTAAACATGATCCTTTTCTCCCTTGTCCTGGCTCCACATTTGGGTCTTCACATCATGACTCTGAGCTAGGAGCAAAATTAAGCTACTTACTTTTTTTTTAGAACTTTGAGTTGAATCAATGGAAAACTACACACAAGTTCATGTCCAAGTATTTTTTATTTGGTATGTGATGTTTATGCTTCAACATTCATTCTACAGGAAACTGTGATGCTGAAATATTTAGAAGAGATCCCAGAATGGCTTATCTATTATACCCATCTGGCTAAATCTTCCCGCTTTCAAAGTTGGTCCGAATTCCTGAAGAACTTCCTCAGGCAAGGTCAGATACCTATTGTCAAGCACTATATTATATTCACCTGCACTTATGATATCTATGCATTTCAATGAACTTTTCTGTTTCCTGGGTGACTTTATAAATGTGAAAACTGAATCATTTTCATATCTCTTTTAGTAGTTGTCAGAGTTCAGATTTTTCAAATGACCTTTTATGAAGTTATTAGTAATAAAAATGTTGAATTTTCCCTTATTCTTTTGGTATCATGTCTTTGTATTCACTTTGTTCAGGTGGAGTAGTGGAGGCGTACCCCCCTTCAGAGAACGTCACCCATGTGACTGTAGATATGCTCCTGGAGCCCAGCGGTGAGATGACCATTCTGTCCTGGGGAGACCAGCTGCATGGCTATTGTCATCTAGACATTGTGGGATCCATTATTCCTAAGACCTCTGTTCACCTAGAGACCCTGCACTCTATCTGCATGCGTGTGGCTCACGTTTGCCAGCAGAACTGTATCATGGGTTATGTATCTGTTGGCCTGGTAACCTTTGTGGACCATAGCACCATGAAGCAGAAGGTGAGACTCACAAAGGTAAAGAGGAGGACTCAGGGTGTCATGATACATATGATCTGGTTTGTTACAACCCATATTGGGTGGAAAAGATCAATTTTTATCCACACAACCAGATAGGTGCCTCCAACATATACTGCTCCCTAGGGATCCAGATAACAAGACGAGGTAAACTGTGGGCACAGGGACGAAATGTGTCACAAGGCCCTCTAATAAACTGTCAGGTCTTATTGTGTCAATACACTGATTCCACCGTTTAAAGCTTGCCCTTTAACCTTACGATGCAGAGAAATTCAGAAGCTTTCCAACAGTAGGTCATTCTGAAGTGATTTAGTACGTTCACTGGGATAACCTGTCAAGTGTTTAACCCCTAGATGGTTACCTGCAGTGTTCTGCTGAAATAAATCACATTATTATACCATCACACTGCTGAAGCCTCTTCTCATTTGTCAGGATTAAGTTTTGTTGAAATCTTCTTGATTCATGATATTTGAAATTGACTTCTTTATGATGGTTTAACCTCTGCTCCCAACATGTGGCAGCATCGACTATTATTGATCCGATCCTGCAAAATAAAATGCTTTGCTTTTCTTGTGCCCTGCACATTTCTAAAGCAGCAGGATGGAGAGGGGAAGCACAGAAACTATTTTAAACATGCTAAAAGTTTAAAATAGTTTAAAATAGTTAAACTATTTTAATCTTTTTTTAAAAAAAGATTAAATTCTTATGCCTTTAGTAGCTCACCTGATAGAAATAAACCACTTGTCATCTGCTTGGCTAGTATCAATTGTTTTAAGTATACATACACATATATCTATTCATATATACAAAGACTGAATAGGATTAGTTTTGGGTATGGTTGCCACTAGAGGGTAGTGTGTTCTGGGTTACAATATAACTGATAGAATAAAGTTATTTTTTTACTGTATAATACAATTTTATTTTTTTTACAGATACTCAATATTTATTATTTGATTAAAAATATTATTCCTATTAGAAAAAAGAAATGTCTGAACTCGATTCAGATGCAACATAAGCTGCCTCTTTCCTTTTTCAAGATGGTTGAAAATCACCTTTTTATCTCTAATTTTGATCCAATTGTAAAGGATTTGAAGACAGCATAAATAACAATAAAACACCACATGCTTCCGTAGATGCAGGAACTTTAATGGCAAATTCTTGCCCGTCTCTTGACACACACAGACAAAGCTCAGACTAAGGGGAGCCACATGGGCAAACCTGTCTGGATTTAAACATCAATTTAGATTCAAACCTGTTGCTAAAAGCTGCCTACTTTATTTGATGGGAAGAAGTGGGTCACATATGTTTGCCCTTGCAGTCTCAGCGCACATTGTGGAGTAGCGGAGCCACAGCTGCAGCATTGGGGTTTTTAATGAAAATGCAAGGCAATAGAAAACAGGCACAGTCCAGGCTTACATTTCCCGCGGCTTTGTTAAGAGCGACAATGGGACGCGGGAGTATGAGTTTTAGGGAGTTGAGTGAATGGCTTGCTGTTGTGTGTCCATCATGCAGGGCCAGGTAACAGTCTGATTCAGACATGCATCAAACCAAGTTGTAACTTCTATGCCTCCTACACTAAGGGAACCGGATAAACATTGGCAGTTTTTTTTTATCCTGCTACGAGAGCAAGTGTAGTTTTTATGTAAAATTAGAGTAACATTTGAAATTTCAGTGAAGATCTCACATTTTTAATTTATACAAAACTATAAAAATGTATATAAAAAAACCTTTGTGCTTAAATTTACATCAGGATTTACATTGGATTCTGTCATTTTGTTTAGTATATTTGAAAAAGATAATAAAATATTTACAATTATTTTTGCATTCATTTTTGCATTTGTTTTTTTATCTTTTGTATCTGCAACTTCTCTCTTATTGTTTATCATTCTTTTGAGAAAGTCAACCAAATTATTATTTTAATCACAAAAATTACCAGCAGTAATTTTGTTTGCAGGAAAACCTTTTGAATAGTTTATAAATAAAAATACCACACTAAATCTATCTACATTTCTCAAATGAAAAAAGTTTTCATTATTGGTCATTGAGAGCAATATATATTTTACTTTTTAGTTCATCTTTATAAAAATGCAATCATACCACATTGGTGAATTGTTAACTTTTGTTAAATCATTTATGAAATACAATTTGACTGTTCTATTTTTTTTCTACAATAATTTAAGAATAAGAAAATGCAAACTTTCACATATGTTTGCATTCTGGTAGAGAGAAATTTGGTCTACTGTGGGCTCAAACTTGCTGCAATTTGCATCCAGTGGCAGGAGCGCTTGCTTTGACAAATAGGAACAGCTAAAGGAGGCAGCCGGTTGCCATTTAGTTATTAACAACTCCTTCACTGGTGATTTATTTGCCACTTTTGAAGAAAGGGCATAGCTATTAGGTTATTATCTGCAAAATTAGCCCAGTTTAAGTAGAAGGCTACGTCCATACCTGACCCCTTAATATACTTATAATGATGCCATTTACCATACATATTTGAACTTTGGTTCTCATCAGACCTGAGCCAGGCAAAGCGCCCTGGGCAGACTCAATCCACATATGAAGAAAAATCTCTGTGTCTGCTTGTGTCATCATATCACTGCATTACCTAAACATGTTAGACACACAGAGCTACATAACTGGTCTTTTCTCGATCTCTCAGTGTGAATAAAAATCATTTATTGAAATACTCTCTGCTTTCTCCTTCCTTCACATGTTGTTCATAATGTCTTTTTGACAGATATGGGGAATTGATCTGGACATTGGATTCAGTGACCAGCTTGCCATGACCCAGATGCTACTAATGGCGACTGGAGGAACGCTCAACTGGCACACAGGCTGTTTCGAAGTGCCAATGCCAGTCAAAGAGAAATGTTCTGCACAGGAGGCTGCAGCAAAGGTATGACAATTTTAATTACTAAAATTTATATTTTGCATATTTTAAAAAAATAATTTTTCTAAGTAATAAAACAGCCCTTATTTTTAATGAGTCTGAGTCTTAAGCAAGCATTTGCAAGAGATCAGTGTGTGTGTGTTTTGTAAAATCTTTGCTTTTAGAAAACACACCTAAAAACTGTAACTACACACTGAAGTCAATGAGTGTTTAGGTGGCGAATTCATTATCATTTTGATAGATGAGCCTAAATAATCAACACATTAATAATTCATACCATTTTCATTATGCATGCTTGAACACTTCATCAACCTGGTGCCAGGACTTAAACAATGGAGTTCTTTTATTAGCAGTATGCCTCAGTTTACGCTTGTTAATCTGCGACTTGTATTATTTTATCAAACATTCATTTAGCTGGTGGCCTGGTGCTTCACTGCAGCAGTTGAGCCACTGCTGTTGTTAATGGCTTCAATAGTGGCCATCATTAGGGACCTGCATATTACAAACACAATTAAGTCCCTGTTGGACACTTTTATTGTTGGGTAAGGGCCCTGCCTTTGACAAGTGCAAACACACAGCCTTCACAGCGAGTTATGGGCTATATCTCCTGAGCTCCTCAAGGCTCAGGCCTGCTCTCTTTGTCTCCCAAAGGTGGCTGAGAACGGGCAACATTTTATCCTCCTAAGACCTGACATTTTTAAATAATCAACCTCTATCGTGTTACTTATGATTAGAATTCTTCTATTATAGTAATATGTTTTGTTGTTTATGGCGCCCAGTTGTGCCTCTCTTTTTCTGAAACTGCATGGTCTTTGCTTGGAGTGTTACACTATGTAACAGATAGGCTAATGCATTCGATCTAACTGTCGCACCCTATAGTTAATTAAGAAAGGATCAAAAGTTTACTTCATCTGCTGTTTAGTCATCAGGTTTATCGATCAGAAACAGAAACTTAGCGGTGACCCCAGGGATTAAAAACCTTTAACTTTTTGATAATACATAAACCAAAACCTTTTTATACATAATCCCTTAATATAATAAACATAGAATAATAGAATTGTTTGTTAGTTAAGGCTTAGAGCTAGCCTTCATTAAAACTCACTGCATTTTCCTGTTAATGTTTGCCCCTCTATTGACAAATCCTTAGTAAGAAACATAGCTATTTAGCTGTGCTTTAGTAAATCATGTTATCACCAAATTTGTACATTCAATGTTAATATGACATACAACACCATATGTGATATGACAAACGAAGTAGACCAAAATATTTCACTTGTTTTCTTTCACAGCATCTGGTGGACAGTCGCTATGCAGTCGTTGGGATCCATTTGTTTCATTCTAACCTTTCCATGTTGTACCACAGTATATTCTTCAAGATATGCAAATTGCATTGCATTGAGTTTAACAAAAAGGTAAGAATCATATTTTTTTTTTTTTACTTTTTTTTAAGAAACTATTTGCAAGTTACAGTGAAACATTTTGATAACATATTAGCATTTTTCCACTGCATTAGCTGTTAGCTTCAAAGACATTTTTAACTCAACTACAGTTGTTCAGCTACATCACAGGACAAGTGCATAAGTAAATAAACACGTAAGTTAGAACTGGTTTGGTGTGCAGTTGAGTTTAAGATTAGGCTAATGCTACTGTCATAGCTGGAAAACAGACAAATTTGTTTTAATCGGTACTTAAAAGTCAGATTTATCAGTTGCAAACAAAATCAGCTAGAAAGCAATCCTGAAGTTGAAATTCTGACCTGGAAAAGTTTCTCACTGATCCTGAAGTCAAAATAAAGTTTTGGCTGCTCTGCATGTAAAGTGTAATGAATGTTGAAGTAAAAAAAAAAAAATTCTACTGCCGATGTTTCGATCTTATTCAAAAAGCGAAACAAAAATAAGATTTCAACCTTTGTAAGTGAACCTTCAGATACAATATTTCTATGCAACAAATTATAAGAAATATTAAATATTTTAATTATATGTTCCTAATGGTACTTAACTTGCTCATAGATCACTCTACTTAATAAGTCCTGTAATATTGTGAGACTAAACTGAAGGAAAAAAAAACATTGTTGTGTCTTGGATCTACTTTTAATGTTAGATTTCTGAAATTCCACTTCAGGAAAATCAAGGCACTGTTTTTGCTCTCTATGACAGCTATGATCGATGCAACATTGGGATGATGTGAGTATTTTTTATCGCATCAGTTTTGTATATTATGTCAAGAATAAAACAAATGTGAGCTCTTTAAAACTGAGTGGTGGAAAACCTTGAAAAACCATAGTGAAACATGTTGGCAAATGCTTGAAATTTATCAAGGAAAGTTGCCACATTCCTTCATTGACAATAATGAATTCCTCCTAATATCTCATTTTAAAGAAGTTAATTCAGTTTTTTGAAGTAAGGTTCTGTTATATTCTTGCAGTAGATTGCTCTCTTGGCATCTTCAGTTTGAATGTTACGATGGTTAGATTTTCAGCCAAGTGCTCATCAGATTGATTGTAACATAGAATTGCCCAAAACTGGCATATCCAGCCAGAGTAATTATCTATTCAAAACACAAAGCTGTTTAAAATATATTTCAGTCAAAACCTCTTGACTGAAGACCACTTCAAAAAGATTCAAGTATTCCTTGAGCACCAAACATTTTCAGATTAAGATAAATAGAAGTGTTCATTAAAAGGCAACAGTTGTTCCTCTGACCTGTTTCGACCGCTTAGTGAATCTTGGTATTTAATTTGCAGCTGTTCTCTTTATAGAAGCAAGTATGGATACAGAACTTACAATTTCACTTCATTAGAACAGCAAAGCACTGAAGAATATTAGAAGGGCAATTAGTTTGCCAAGACCCAACGTAAAAACAATTCTTTACAGGATTAAGATGCCACCTCTGGTTTTGTAAATATCAGAAACTCCACAGGTTGTTAAGCAGAGGGTTATTCAACATATTTATCACAGAAATCCGTTAGCTTGCACAGCGCTGGAACAGTTAAATCAAGCTGTGCTCATCCCCCTATGGACCGAAGATGCTATCTGCTGAAAGTTTCATTTACCCACAACCATCAAATGAACAAGGTGATTGTTTCTTAGCAGGCAACAAGGGGATCATTAGTAAACTCGTTTGTTTGGAATGTTGTTATTAGAGTGGTCTCGGAAGATCTCCAGGGAGCTCTGGTGACCTTTGCTCAGAATTTGTCAGTCATTCATCAGGAAATATTGTCCTCTAAAAAGGAAGAAGAAACCAATTTCAAGGTACTGTGTTAACGACTTAACGATTTCCCCTCATCCATGTCATAAGACCTTCATAATCTTTTATAGCTTGTCAGTTGGAATGTGTCTGTTTAATAAAGTGCAAATAATTAATATTCGTAAAGTTCGTAATTAGAGCAACACTACAGATACATTTTTTGTCGGTATGATCATGCTTATCAAAAAAATATGTCTTGTACTGTACATTTTCTTTTACTTTGTTTCTATGTAGGAGGTGATCACAAACATAGAGGACATGCTGGAGATGATTATTCAGAACAAAAACCAACTGAAGGATTAACTTTCTGCTTAGACACGAGCTTCACCATTGAACCCTAGAGATATGTGCATGCTGATAAAATGTAGATTTCTAAATAAACATCTTAATATCCTGTCATGAATCTGTTAAATGTTAGAGTTTTCTGTCAGCTACCTTGACATACTTTAGAAAAGAAATGCATAAAAATGTTCTATTAAAAAGTATATTTTCCTATAAACAACGGCATCCTCTGTTAAAACGAGACAAGAATTAAACAAATGTGACCTCCGGTCATCTGAGTTGTGGTGAATAAATGTCCTATTTTCAGTGGAAAATGTAAGTTTATTTATTGTGATGTTATTTTTTACATATAAAAAAACATTTTAACAGAGACAGGTATTCTTTTGAAAGCTGCTGTACAACACTTTTTTTGAACCTTACAACATGAATGTGTTCTTAGAGTAGCTACACCTGATAATAGATGATAATGAACAGCGAGGGTAGCTTGACAGACAGATAATGATATTTAGTAATCTTTTCTCTGCACCGTTTAAGAAAGAACAGATTACTTTGGTTATTGAGTGAAAAAGTGTCTGTAATGTTATCCTCAAAGGACATTTTCTGCAAGTAGACAATTAAAAATAAGTTGCAAAACTGTTGTGAACCGTGAAGACATGTTATTTTATTTTTATTTTTTTTACCTTTTTATTACTGAGTATGAACAAGATATTCTAACTTACTGCTATTTTACTGACTTCCTTATTGTTTCTCGTTTTAAATGGCAATTGTTTTTGGAGCATATCCATGTATAAAATGCAAATAAATATGTCAGAGAGTTTGTAACATAGTTATGTTTTTATTCAAGTTTCTTTTTATTGAAAAGCTGGAGCTGAAAGTTAAAAAGTGCTTACACCTAAATTGTATAGCTTCCTTTTTGTACCTGTATTACCATGGGGAGGGAGTTTGCTGACCTATAAACAAACCTATGTTGCAAAATTGATAACTATCAGCTCAACTGAAATTTGTAGCTGTCCACATGGACAAGTGGGAAATTGGTCAAGAAAAGCACATATGACGAGACGTACATTAGGACAGTTTATGGTGAGACTTTTAATCCAAAGAACATATTACCAGCTTTTAAGCATGTGATAATCAAGCTCACCTCAGATGGTTGGATGTTGAACACAATTTTGTGTTCCAAAAGGATGATAATTCCAAACACAAATCCAAACTGTTTTTTTAAATGAAAATAGCAGGTCAATATTGTAGAAGGTCAATATTAAAATAGTGGAGTGGTCCCAAACTCAATTGTGTTAAAAGCCTATGGATCAGATTATGGGTTGTATGTAAAACCATACAGAAAACTCCAGAAATATTTAAATTCCTGAAACCTTTTACTTGTAACGACCTTTTTCTTCATACTCTTTCACTGATTATAGCAGTATAGATAATGCCATAGAACACCTTAAAATCTGACAGGACATAAATAACTTTCGTGCACATTCATGACGCTCCGAACGAGAACTATATTTACTGCGCCGTGTTTCCGACCGGACAGATTTGAACGAAGTACCAGGTCAGATTTAAAGTCACTAGTTAAGCTCGGACGAAGCGGCGGAATATGATCTAATCACGGATATTAGGTGATGCAAATAATGCTGGTTCACGATGCGTTTCCCCAGCATGCGACTCTGTAGCAGGATGTTTTTAAAGCTTAATGTTTTGGAACTTTGACCTCCGGACATGAGCCTGTTAGCAAAGTTCAGCTAAGCTCCAGGAGTCAGGATCTGCCATGGTGAGCGAGCAGAGTCTCAAACGTTTCCTAGTATTTGCTCTGAGTAACTTTACACCCGTCACTGGTATGACAGACTATGCTACTGAGAATCAGGGCATCTTCAGTCCGTTCTTATTTTAAATCTAAAATACTTTAAGACAATTTAGCTTGTGTTTTATATTCATTATGTATTCTTTAAGTTATAGTTTGTGATTTGTGAATGCGTTAATTTTTAACAAGGCCAGTTTTAAAGCCTTTTTGACTTAACATCTTAGAATAAGCTCATTAAAATGGGGAACATAAACTAACCGGATAAAAACGGTTTATGATTTGGGAAATCTGTATAGTTTGTTTTGGGGGATCTTTTCAAAACTTTAAACTCACCTTTTCGAATTTTAATTAATTAAATGTCCAACAAATCAGGAAGTATGTTTTGTAAGCTTTGCAATTGATCAAAGTAATACTGCACAAGTCTGAATTGTCTAAGTGTTGTAGTTTTCAACACTTACGCATGCCAAAGTGAACCTATGCAGGTGGTTGACCTATTTTAAATTTGCCCAAATTAATTAAAGTTTTCTCAATACACAGTGTGTTTTGTATTATAAATAATTAGTTCAGTAAAAATGTGCAGATCGGATGCTAACCGTAGCTTTCTAAAAGCTAAGATGACTCCTTGTTCTTATTACAGAAGTCATGAAGGAGTTTTTGCGGAAGATACACAACATCTTTTTGCACATCGCTCTGTTTCCGAGCAGATTTGGTAAAACGGGTCCACAGCCAGCAGCTTCAGAGGTTTTGACCTGCCACCTGCAGCAGCGCAGACTCCCACCCTGGACTTCGTTCTGCGTGCGGTACAGCTCCATCCACAATGACCAGTTTGGCCTGTCCAACTTCAACTGGAGAGTTCAGGGATCCAATTACCACATATTGCGAACCGGCTGCTTCCCTTTTGTGAAATATCATTGCACCAAAGCACCGCCACAAAACTTGGACTTTGAAGACAAGTTTTTTACTATGCTGAAAGTTATTAATCTAGGTCAGTATTTTCAGAGTTGGTTACAAACAAAGCAGTTTCTTTATGTAGAAGTCTAAGGGTATGTTTGATTTCATTACTTTAGTCTAAAAAAGGAAAAGTGCCTGGAGATTTCTTATTTCAGTATCTAAAATAGTAAAAATCTAACATGTTATAAGTACCTAAGACAAATTACTTCTTACATCAATTACATAGTTTGTCTTCTTTGTTGTTGCCACAACTTCTTTTTTTTTTTCAAACCCATTGCTTGTTTTCATTTATAAAATACTAGGCAATCACAGATAAATTCCAAGCAAAAGAAAATCTGGGTATAGAATTTTGAAAAAGAAAATTTGCAGGAACTCTGTTGTAAAGATTTGTATGTAAGATGAAAACTTCAGCCTGAAAATAGACATGTCTCATTGTTGCAGGTATCCCTTGTTTGGCTTATGGCATTGGCTGCTGGATGGTGATAGGAGCTGCAGAAACAGTGCAGACAAGTGTTGGACCTGTCACCGTCTATTTTGCCTACAAAGAAGAAGAAGGTGCACAGTACTAAAAGTGGACACTGCTTTACTGTTTTAAGCACTAATGTCTACCAAACTGCTGGATTTACTCCTCCTGGTAAATCCAGCAGGAGCACCGCTGTACCTGGAGGTGACATCACTCTGTCTGGTACTGAGAGTCTTGTCTGACTGCACATGTTATTTTATGGTGAATTATTAAATATTTAATGATAAATTGATGGTGTCATACATTCAATTATACATCATACACATATGCAGCAGTTTAAGTGGAAATTTATCAAAATAAAGCATTAGTAAACTAGCTCAAAGTATACAAAGTAACTGAAATGATTATTAATGGTTTATCTGTGTGCCTTAATTTTTTTTCTTATTAAGCTTATGTCATTTGCCAAGAGCAGGCAAATGCCTTAAGCTTAAGAAGGCAAATCTGGTAAATTTACCAGATGCAAATCTGGTAAATCTATACACCCAAAGCTGTAGTTGCAGTGAAAGATGGTTCCACAAAGTAGAACTGAACACATGTGCACACTACACTTTACAGATTTTTATTTGTAAAATAAATGATAATTACATTTCTCCCACTTCACAATTCTTTATTAGTTTGTGTTGTTTTATTATATAAAATGCCCCCCAAACTGAAAAAATTAAGGAGTCAATTGAAGTAATGTTTATTTATTGCCAAAGCATGCTAACTGGATAAGTAACAAAGTATACACAGCAACATAGATGTGGTTGGAGATCACATCTATGATCTGTGATCTTTATAGAAAGAAGTTATTTCTTTATGTCGCCTCTCTAAAATATGTAAATAAAACAGAAAGTCGTTCAGTTAGTGCCTAATCATATAGCCATTGTCTATATGATGATGTGTTGTATTTTGCTTAAAAAAAAAACAAGAATCCCTAAAACCCAGAACATTTATTTAAAGTTGAATTAGTGGTCATCCTGCACACAACAAATAGTCAATAGTGTTAGAGAAAAATCAGTGACAGGACAGCTCTGATAAAATAGGTTTTAATTACCAAAATGTGTCCTTTGTCAGGAGCCGTGTACATCCCTTCCTTCGGGCCTTCACTGGCCTTTGATTTCTGGTAATGTGCTTTGCTGACAGCGCAGGCTTAGCTGCGCTTCAGACTCCTGCGCCCTCTGAGAGGCAGGCTGACAAACTGCCGTATTGATTTCTCCCCTCAGCGTCTCCTGTTCCTAGCGTTTATCAGCGACCTCAATTTTCAGGCCTTGGCCTCTTCATTTTTAACGCAATGAAAATGAACGAATAATTTCTTGTTGTACATGGAAATCAATGCACCTTTTGACCTCTTTGCACACGAAGGCTGCGACATGTCAAGCCATTCGTCCTGTTCTCGAGTGACCTGTTTTATGAAAGTTGCTCATCATGCATATTTTTTTTTCTTTTTTTTTACCAAAATGGAACCAGTACAGCCTATGTAACAAGCAAGTAGTGACATTAGAAAACATGTTGTTTGAAAAGGAGGCAAAATGTGTGCAATAATTTTAATGAAAGCTCATATACACTGAAAAAAACCTAAAAATCTTAAATGTTTAAGGTGGTAATGTAACCTTGGTTGTATGCAAATTCTTTTTTTAATCTCATGCAGTATGCATGCACAAAATCCTCTTCAACAGCACAATGACACCAGACTATCACTTTAATCAAACTAATTGCCCTGAACAAGGAACATTTAGACACACTTACAGAAATCTGATCCTTGGTATCAGGCTGCACTTAAATCCTCCTCCTTTCATTGGCAGCCTTTCATCAGGACTGAAAGTGTGCATGGGGAATGCTCAGGCAACCATGTCTTAATTACTCATTGACCCTTTGACCCAAAGTGCTGCATTGATACCACGTCGCAAACCAGCACGACTGCGCGGGGTTGCAGCCGTCTTGCAGCTTTTGTGTGCAGCCTTTACAGGATGACGTGAAATCCAAACTGCGGAGCATGTGAGTGTCTTGTATTTGTTTTCAGGGCTTCACCTTTGAGTCACTCTAAACTGCGGGGGAGGTCTCCCCTTCAGGTGGGACAGAAGCTTAGCATTACATATTAACCGTAGTCACCACCACCAAGGGTATGGATTATCTGAACTTCAAATGGTCTTCTGTAACTTAACAAAACATGGCTTGCACTTAAGGCGAGATTGATGCTTTTTAATAGTCTGGTCCCATATTGAAGTGTCTAAATTACCCAACAGGCATCTAAAGTGGTAATGAGCAAACAATTAATGCCAGTTTGGCACGTTTAATTGCGAGTTGGTGCTGGTAATAAGTTTTGTCAAGGTGAAATCTTTAAATACTTGTACTATTTAGAGTTTAGGTAAGTAAAGCAGAACAAGTGCTCAGACCGAGCAGTGTAAATGTAAATTGTTAATGTCGAGCAGTGAAATTGCTAATCAACTTTCAGAGAGTTGTAATTATTTTCTAATTAGCTGCAGCGTTCTTCAGTTTCTTTGGCCTTAGAAAAAAAAATAACTTTAATCTCCTTGAAATAGTTGATGGAGCCACTCTGCAAATGAATTATTTAGCACACCAGCGTTTTCCCTGTCATACAGATATATGGCTTGGCAGAAACAATTATTGTGCGAACAACCCCTGCAGCTAATGCTGGAGAGGTTATCATTATATGAGCCTGTGGAATCGGCCACCAGCGTCGTCTCCGTGCTTACTCTGCGAGCAACGGGGACACCTGAGCCATCACTTAGATCACTTTGAGGACGGCACTGGAATTACATGCATGTTGATGTTGATGTCTCAGCCAACAGTGTCACAATATTTACTGTGAAAAGATGTAATTTTTTTTCATACTTTAACAGCTCAACCACAAAAACTCATTATTTTTCATCAAGAGAGGCCTCTGGATGTATAAATCTCGTCCTATAGGAATTCATATTTTCTGGGCTGCTGCCATTCATATTTTAAACACTTTTTTTTTCTTCTGCTGATGATGGTGTGTGGCGTATTCTTTAACCCCTGTGATGGCAAAGGTCACAGTAATTCTTTTATCTGTAACCTGCTTTATATAATCAGCTCAGTTTGAAGAAAGAGAAATATTATTACGTTGCATTTAGGGAGTCGAAATATTTGTGAGCTGAGGTTGTCTTGGTCCAAAAGCATGTCCAGCTACAACCTCTAACAAATTAGCAAACTAAGCAATAACTTTTAAACTAATTACGCTATCAAAGTTCTAGTTGTAGTTTAATGTTTCACTGTTTTTACATATACTGTTGAGTCAATGGCCCTGAGCATGTGCACTTATCTCCATACCCATCTTGCATTTTTTCAGTACACATTGATTATTTATTTTCTTTTTTGGTTTCTTTCTTGTTGATGTTGCTGTATCACATTAAACTTCATTCATACTTAATGTTTACTGTGTTGACATTAAGGGAGAAATGGATTTTAATAGTTTTTTTTCCACTTTCTTTCAGGAGAGTGAAATGTGCTATCCATTTTTATTATATATTATGCAGTATTTAAAGTTTCAGCTCATTAAAAAACAGACGCCCTCGACACCCCCGAAGGCTGTCTTTTACCCCCCACCAGGATGCAGTCAGGCTCCTCTAGCCACAGGCTGTGCTTGATCTGTTTTTTTCTTTTGAGTGAAAATTGAAATATTCTGAAATATTTATTTATTTGTTTATGTATTTTATCTCAACCAAAGAATAGCATAATGTCTTTATGGCTTTTACACAAGAGATATAGCAGATAAGAAAAAACAGAAAGCCAGTTTTCTTTTTATACTGTAATTTGGAAGACTGCAACTATTTTATTTATTGTTTATCTGAACATAGGCTTTTATTATATACTACTCATTTCCAGTAAAGCTGGTCAGAATACGAATAAATGCAAAATGATATGATTTGCACAATATTTAATCTTTACATTTAGATGAAAACAGTACAAAAAAGGCAAATTAAATACTGAAACCACTGTGCACTTTTTTTGTTTGTCTTATTGTTGCATTCAAAATGCATGTGATATTTTAAGCAAGTAATTGGTCTTGACTGCAAGCTTACCAGTTTAGTCACTGTATTTGCTGCTGTTAAATATTTTTTGTGACATTGCCTTGTCGAAACAAGTTTCCATAGCGGGATGGATTGTCGACCAAACTTGTTCTTAATGAGTACATTAAATGGATCCTGATAAAGAAAAGCAAAACCTTCCCAGTGAAGATTGCTCTTAGTGAAACTCTCGACAAACAATATCAAAGTTTTTCCTGTGGAGATTCCATAACATTGCATTGGCTTGTTTAACTAAGCAAAACCTTCTTGTAAAGATTGGTTGAGTGAGCACTTTTGATGAAAAAAAGGAAAAATTTTTCTGCAAAGTTAGATGCCCAAAACCTAAAAGAGTTTAGATGTTTAAGGAAAACCATTAGATTTAAAGATGTGGATGTGAGGGAAAAAAGCCAGTCACAGGTAATGCTCTTTTTTCTTCATTTCGCTTAATTCCCTTAATTTATTGTACAGTATTTTGGGAGTGATGTTTGAGATTACTTTTGTATTTCTCAGTCACCATATTTTTCGTTTTCTACAGCATTTTTACTTTACTTTAAGCAACGTTGACATCCGTGTGTAAAGAAATGCGGCACGTACCCTCATTTTGCATTTAACAGCCCACCTTTTGTGCCGTTCGATCGGCGTGTTTCTCACTTGCACGGTAAGCAGCAGCCCACACAGCAAATCAGCTCCAGATTGGGGATTTACATTAAATACACTGATACTGATGCTGCATGCAAACCTAGAAATGGAATAAATCAATTTTGCTCTGAGAAATGTCTCACATGCTATTTTTTTTTTTTTTTTTTTTTTTTTTGATGCAGCGTGATCTCCAATCTTTCTGCAAATGAGCTGCGCTGCCTTGTAATGGTTTCTGCTCCTCGTGGGAGGCCGACGTCTCAGAAAAGCTGCTGATTGAGGAAGAAATGCAATACAGGTGTAAAGCAGACTTGATAGGGGTCTTACACGAGGGTTATGCATTTTCACAGTGATATACATACTGTTACATATTTATCAAAGAATGTGGAATTTGCCAGCTTGACTCTTTCTGGCCCTCGGAGATTTGCAGGCTTCCTGCTAGAGTGGTGTTAATTCTGTTTGAGATGGTGGCTATTATGTTGAATTAATAGGAATTAAGGGTTTAAATTGGTTAAGTAAGCACTTCATTAATCGTGAGTGGATTGCTGCATGTGAGAGGTTTATGGGATCTTTAGACCACTAGTGCGAGTAGAGCTATGTGTTAAGAAAGTAGGCTGATGCATGGTGTTATGGCAAAAAAAAGGGCACTCTATAAATGAATTGAGCAAATTTTTTTCGCTGCTTAAGGACAAAGGGGATTATGTTTTCTATCACTTTTATTTTGTTGAAGTTACTGTATATATCGAAGAGGAATTGTAAAAAATATTACAACTGATGTAGGTGCTACAGTGTCCTAAATTGTTTAATACTGCTGTGTTTGACATTTACAATTTTGTTGCATTATCAGTACAAGGCGGATCTTACCTTACAGTTCCTACAGATCTTATTAATTATAATTGCCAGATTATGTCCTATTTCTCTTCAGAGGCAAGTCTTTTCTTGTGCATTTTGGGTGATTTTTGGTGCCATAAAGTTACATCGTTACTTTAACTTTGCACTTGACATACTATAAAATCAAGTACTTGCCAAAATTCAGGCAGGTTGAATATTGTGTTTTGATCTTTTGATTTCCCATTGAACTGGGTCGTTTTAGTGCTGTGATGCAGTTTAAGATATTTATATTTCACTTTGGATGTGCAATAATGGTATTCTTTGCTATTTGGAAGACTTTATTTTGCCTTCTTCCTTCACCCTGGATGAGCTAATTGAGGTGTGTGTGTTTTATTATCAGGTCTTGCTAATGAGGATGAGGGTGCTGGAGAAATAGTATGTCCCCTTAGGCTGAAGAATAGGTTGACTTAGCCAACCTTCTGTACTTATTGTCCAACAAAGAGGGAATTCACTTAATGCAGTGCTTCAGAAAAGTGGATAATTGTGGCTAAGATCAATAAAGAAACGGAGCAGAAAATGAACGGTGTGTGCAGCATAGTTGTGCTGTAGATGTTTTTCAGAAATCGAATGAATTACGTTTCCTGCTTTTGTGAATTTTTATTATTCTTTCCAGGCAAGCCATCAGATCAGAAAGCAAACAGTGTTCTGGTGTGCTATGCATGTTGAAGTGGTTAAAGTTGCATGTGTTTACAGAGCATTTTTGGTTGTGATATAGGGGATACATTTGGTGGGATGAGCCACTTTGTTCCCGGGAAGCCCAGTGACATCGCTGGAGGGCAGAGAAGGATGGGAACCAGAGAGGGGTGACAGTGATAAATAGCCCTTTTAATAACAGCTGCCCCACTTGGCCAGCTAGTCCCAGTCACTGTCCTCTGTGTATTTATGCCTATGTTTATTTATGCATCCATAGCATGCAGGAAATCACCACCGCAGGGGTACAATCATTCTTATTTTTTTGTTGTGTTGGGGGGTTGAATTGGTTTAACTTTGGGTAGAGGTAAGCTTAAACTGAGCTGATGTTCATTTAACCCCAGGGCTGATGTGTTGGTATGTCTGTGGTGATGCAAAAATACAGTTCTGTGACCAGATTTTCTCAGTGTTTACTTTTTCTTCATCATTTTAGAGGTATTTCAATCATAAACACATTGTTCAAGTTCAGGTTCAACATAGTTGTATAGCAAAAACAACTGCAACATTTACCAGTGTGCTGTACAGAAGATACAAAGACAACAAACAGAAAAGGACAAAAGAAATCAAGTGCTGCAGCAAAGCAGGCACAGACCATCAAACTATTATGGATATGTTTGATTGTTGACATGATGTTCTTTTTCTGAAATATCTGAGTTTTATACCAGAACTAACAGGACATGCACCTTTAAGAAAGTTTGCTGTATCAGCCTAGAGAACATATCCCCAAAACTGGGATGATTAAGATACTTTTTGGCAATTATGAGGTGGCTCTTTAGTTCCTTTTGCTCAGCCGTAGTCTTAGCTTTTGAACTCATGAACTCTGAAGTTAGTCAAGGCAGGTGAGACCTGCAAGGTTTAGGATGTTCTGGATTATTCTGCCACCTCGTAGAATAGTTGTTGATGTGCTCTTGGGGTAGTTTTGGTTGGCAAACATTCCATACAGTGGAGGATTCAACACTGTTCTATGCTTTATGTTTTTGTAGTTAATGTCTTTCCCCAAAGATGATTTTAAACTCTTTCCACACTGATAGATATTTAAGATTTTTCTTCTACTTTTAAATTTCTTTAGATTTCTACTTTTTAAATTTCTATATCTCAAAAAGCAATATGTTGCTTTTTGAGATATAGCATCTTACTCCTAATGTTTTCTTCATTCTAAAGGTCAAAAACTAATCAGGCCTGGACGTGACTAATGGACTTGTACTCAGCAGTACAAAAAAGTGGTTGATGATTGTGATGATTGTTCAACACACAGTGTAATTACTTTTTCACTCTGGGACAGGTTGATTTGGATAGCTTTTTTGCCTTTTAGTAAATTAAGTCATGTTTTGATTATATTTGCCATACATGTGTTGTCTTTTTTTTTTTATAAGAAAATGTAATGATCTGAAACAATGTCTGACAAAAAAAGCAACAACTGAAGATACTTGTGAGGGGACATATAGTTTTTTACAACATTGTACATTCATATTGCACAGAGAGGAGTTGTTGATCCACAAATCCGAACAAAAACCATTAAAATAAAACATGTGCACTTTAAATGTGAAACCTACAGAGCTCACAGTGATGTAGCAAAACATAAAATTTCAGTCTATTAACTTCCAAAACACATTTACACTCTGAACATCTTCAAGTTGCTTGAAAACCTGGATTTTTTATTTATTTTTTGCCTTTTTAGACTCCACTAATGCTTTCCGTAACCTTCAATCTGAATGGCTTTTAATTTCTTGGCTCATTGTTGCTATATGACTGGAGTCAAGAACCTTTTGTCTGTTGAAATATGACCTCAGGCCCGTGTCTGTGCGTAGGGAGAGGGGAGGTTGTACATCAGAGGTGTCAAAGCTTCTTCCCTGAGGGCTCTGTTCTCGCTGTTCTTACTCAAACCAGTTTCCTCTGTTTAATTGGTTCAATTAGTTAAGTATCCATATACATTATCGAGTATGCATTTTTCATGACTCCTCTTAACGCTCTGTTTAAACAGAACAACTTCCGGCTATGATTTGCCATTTGGATGAATGTCAAGGAGACTAAATGATGGTGCTAATTGAGTAATTAAAAGCAGATGTTGTAGCAAAAGCCAACAGCATACACTTCAAACACTTTGCCCTCCAGAAACCCTACACTGTTTTTGACACCCCAGTTATATATGGTTATCCCAGAGGTACCTCTGTAATAGTTACAGTTTCACCCTCGTGATTATTCAGTTGAAGTCTTTGCTATTGAACCAAAATGGTGTTTTTATGCTATTTTGACCACATGAAATGATCTGGAAAAGAAAAGCACTTCATGCTGCCTAATGGCCAGACTCAGCGATGCACATATTCACCACAAGCTCTAGAAAGGCAAAGCACAATATCTCCACACTCACCTCATCACTCTTACCCCCCACTGTCCTCTGGTGGGACACTACTGGCCTTTGCAAGACTCTTTAGAGAGAGAGAGAGAGAAGATATGATGTTGAAGGTAATTAACATGGGAAATGTGCCAGTAATGGGAACCAGTATCCCATCAAGGATCGGAGTGTATTTTATGTTTTTGACAGCTGTAGTGATTGGAGCATCGCTGGAAGGCTTTACAAAGTGCAGATCAATAAGTAACAATATTCCTATTAAAGAAAAATCACTTGGACATTGTACTGAGATAGCTAGTGGCTCTTTACGAAACAGGAGAAATGTCTCATTGAGGAAGGGTTTTAATCATGGATGAAATTAAAATGTTCATCTTTTTCCTCTTAAATGAACAAACGTCAAATATTTTTTAAAAATTGGTTAGGGTTGAACGATTAGGCTTTGTTGATTTTTTTTCTTTTTAAGTTTGTTCAAAACCTAGGTCTACAACTTTTTTTGTACTGTTCCATATTACTATCAAAGTTTCACTATGCGTGTATATATATATATATATATATATATCTCCATCCATCCATCCATTTTCTTACACCCTTGTCCCTAGTGGGGTCGGGAGTGGTGCTGGTGCCTAAATCCAGCTAACGTTCCGGAGATAGCTGGAATGTTAGCTGGTAATTAAAACAGAAAACAATGAAGAAAAAATGAGCTAAACAAGGTTAAATATGGGGGTGGGTGGTGTACAAATATAAAATAGGTTAACAGAAAGGACGCTGATTTGAAGCATCCTTCAAAGCTTTGAAGCATATATAAGTCCAGTTTTCAACATATTTTTCTGGACTAGTATGTATGTATATATATATACATACCTACATACTTGTTGAAGTCATTTATTT
This sequence comes from Girardinus metallicus, assembly GCA_903067095.1. Lineage (NCBI taxonomy): Eukaryota > Metazoa > Chordata > Actinopteri > Cyprinodontiformes > Poeciliidae > Girardinus > Girardinus metallicus. The sequence continues at coordinate 42,924 of CAEGAE010052210.1, read as the reverse complement.
GATATAAATGTAGATTTAGTTCCATTTTAGTCCTTCAATTATATCTTGGGGTCTTGCTGGGATTGTTGAATTTGTACCTATTGTCTCTTCAGCTTTAGCACATTTGTGATTCCTCAGTCCTTCAAATCAACGTCCTTTCTGTTAACAACCTATCTTATATTTGTACACCACCCACCCCCATATTTAACCTTGTTTAGCTCATTTTTTCTTCATTTTTTTCTGTTTTAATTACCTTCTGTTTTCCTAGTAAAACACTTTACTTGAAGCACTTTTGTGTTGCCCTTGTGTCGTATGAAAAGTGTTTTCTAAATTACTAATTAATACAAAAGCTTTTAGAATCGATCAAATTGGCTAACCATGCCGGACTTTAAATATGTTTGTTAAAACTAAATTTAGACTAGAATACAGCCTAAAACGTCCAGTTTTCAGCATATTTTTCTGGAATAGAGAAGGACAAAGATGAACTAATCTGAAATTGCCATGAAAAGATGGATGCTGGTGTTTAGAGGCTATTTAGAGGATTCTGCATGTGAGCATTTTTGCCTATCCTTAGAAACTTCTACAGCAACATTTTTAAAACGTTGCTCTATATGCAAACAGATCTTGGATTGACCTTGACAATACTTGGATCTAAATTAAATTAACATGCTGTGGTTAACATAATGTGGTGGGTTTAGAACAATTTTACAGAGATTAGAGGGCCAAAATTCCTTCACATCGACATGAAACACTCCCACTTATCTAAAACACTTGTTAGCAGTTGTTACCACAAAGCAGTGTAATCAAATACAATGGAGTGCATCATCACACAAATTATGTAATATGATACAGTGCAATACAATACAACACAATATGGTACAATTACTTTATTGCCTCCTTAGCGAGATTTGTCTTGGAGCAAGGAGCCTTTAGAAGCTTAACTTTTTCTTGTGAATTTATTCTTGTAATACTTTTTTATTTCATTCATTTTGCTTGTTTTACCTACAAGGTGAATAACATGATAGGTAAAATGTTGTTTTTTTTAATGCCAAATCCAGTGTAAGATATTCAAAGGCAGTGGAAGGAGTTGCTGACAAATTTTGTTTTAACAAATCTCCAGGCCACTGGCGCAGCTAATGAACTTAGTAATTACTCATCACTGGTTGGAGGAGTTTAGCCCGGGTGAGATGAAAAGCAGCGGCTGCTAGGAGCCACAGGAACGGCACAACAGGCAACAATCAACACAGTGTCTGTGCAACAATCAATCATGACTGTCAGGCCCTAAACCGTCAGAGTAATTCGGCGCTGTTTTCCAGAAATGAGTGCACCCTGTAAAATGTAGCTAAGATCACATTCTCAAACACCTTGCAGCACCATATGTTTAAACCAATGAGGTCTGTGTTGTATGATTTATCACACTGCTCTCAGAAAAATTATTATTTGGAGCTAAGAAAGTGGTTTATGGCCTCTAGTCTGAAGTCACTCTCTGCTCCAGTGTACTGCATGGATAAATGTTACGTTCTTTTACAGCTGTGTGGCTCAGTGTTAAAGCTATGCAGTTTTTATTGTTTGGTTTGTGGTTTATTGTGTGCTCAGGCACAGTTCTGCTCGTCTATGTAACTATCTGTGAAATATAAAATATAATCTGCTGAACCACACTGATATTTAAATACGAGTCAGAGACGGGGTTTGAGTAACACTGGACTGCCCACAGATGCTCCTTTCTGCAGAGCTCTAAATCACGCTTAATTCCCAGAGCCACATCTCAATCATACTCCTTGCTAATTTGAGAGTCACCCTCATTTCGTTTTAAACGATTCATTTTTGGCAAATTTGTAAATGGCCTCGATGTGTTCTACAATTTAGTCAATTACTGTTTCAGCCGGCAGCACTCCGGGGACTGGGAACACACATCGCCCGGAGGTACCATCTCAATAATTGTTTCAGAAAAGTTGGGAATGGATTGCTAACGCTCTGTTCCACTTATTGAAATGTCATTTGAAGCCGAAGCCCTTTTACTTTTCCCCTCACTCTTTCTCAGTACTCTTTTAACCACCACCAATCACTGAAAGCAAAATTGTTTAGAAAATTTAAGAATAAAGTTTACTCTTGTATATCATTGAGGATTGTTTACTATTAAATTGGTTTAAAATAATTTTGTCTCTAAATACATCAGTGACCTGTACCTTTCCTTTCAACTGTCAATTTAAACTGTACACTGAAATTGTAATTAATTATTAATTAGCTGGATAAAATTAAGAGATTATGATCATTAAAATTAGGTCTTGATGAGCACTAATTAAAAGGACAATCTTTCTTTATGGAACTGAATAGTGTGACCTAAGACCCCAATTAATAAAGTTATTATACCAATCCTTCTGCATCTAGATTTAATTCAAAACACAGAAACTGAACGCAAAGTGTTTTGGTTTGTTTCACCACAATGTCTTCGATCCATCATCCAAACCAATTACAACAATAACTGGAAACAAGATAATGTGCAAAGAAATTTGTCTGCACCCGTCTTGGGTCTCCAGAGAGCATGTTGTTCCAAACTCAAACAAAATGCAATTAGGTGTTATTCAATAAACTTTATAGAATAAAAATAACTTTTATTGTCTCAAAGTTTACAAAAGCTGAATTAAGGTGGATTATGACTTAATTTAGAAATGTAAACATTCAGTAAAATATGTTAATACAGGAGAATCAGTATGAGTTAAAGCATGTGTTATAATTTTTTACCTATTCCCAAAGAGTGAATACTTTGCTTTTTCTCAGTTTCTTAAGTTTCTCCTATTTGTCACCTGACTTATTATAGCCACTCATGAAGTGTTCCAAGAAAACTTCATTGACTGGGTGGTTGCCTCCCCACCGATAAAGAAAATGCAATAATCTACCCTAAGTAAACGGTAAAATTATAGAGACTAGCTCCTTTGTCATTATTCAACACCACTTCATCACACTGTCCCAGTTTTGCCCTGAAAAATACCTAAACCATTGCATTTCAGTTTACTTTAATTGATAACTATGTATTTTTATCAGTTATGAAGGTTAATATTTATATTAAATTAGTTTCAAGATGTTTCCTATCACGTCCTATTTTCATTTCAATTCTGATTCCAGTTTAATATGATCAATTATGGCCATAGACAAAAGCAATACAACTTGAGGTGAGCTCCTGCTGCTAGTAATATTTGGGAATCATAAAATGACATTTTCTTAAATTGAACCCCTAATGGGTTCACTCCTAAAGTTTAAAGCTACTTTAAATCGTCCAGTTTTAAACCTGAAAAAGTCAGTTGCAAAATTATAAAATTGGAAATCATAAAAGTTAAAAGGATGAAATGATCAACACCCAAAGAGCAAAAGTAAAAGTTAGCACTATCTGATTATAAATGATTTATCAAGTGTTTACATGCCTTAATCACAGAATTATTAACCATTTATTAATCTGTCATAAAGGTGTTGCCAATTGATTCTTTGTTGACACCTATGGAGTTAGATAACTTAAAAAATGAAACCATAAAACAGAAGCCTGTATGTCAGATGAGGAGCTTCCTGCAAACCTTCCCACAGTGTAAACATTACATTGTTTTCTGGTGATAACTGGTGAGCGCTGGCAGTCTGTATACTGAGGGTCAGCAGCCTCCGTCTGTTCTGATTACTGGACGGGTAATTCTGCAGTTCTGTGTCTAAGACCTTCAGCTCTGTTCTATAATTAACTTTTGCCTGCGCCCATCAGGTTCTATTCCACACTCCACATGTCCACAGTGACTGTTACAAGCAGCCGGCTTTCCATTCAGTATGTATTAAGCTGTCAGAGCACGGCTGCTCTCCCAAGCCGCCTGTCTTCACTGAACAACCCAGCCTATTAACTCCTATTGACTGTGACACACATGTCCCTCCAAAATGAGCGGTTCCGTATTGATTTTTCCCGAGCACTGCTCACTTCCCCCTTTCACGCTGCCAAGGGTGAGATCTTTATCCTGACTGATTGTATATGTTCATCGTATCAAAGTACTGTTGCCATTCCAGACCCCTCCCTATAACCCCCACCTCCCTCACCCAACCACTACCACTCTTGCAAATCACGGCTACTTGTGTCTCAATGAGACAATTAAAAGGCCTGACTCCCCTGCAGCTGTAAGGCTGCAGTCAAACTGAGCCGCAGACCTTCCACGTGCCCCGTAGCCTCAGATTAATACAAAACGCAGCATAAAACACAAGATGTGCCGACCCGCTCCTCTGTCACCACTAACACACAACCTCCCGATCAATGGAGCTGAATAGGAAGGTGCCATATCCTTTCAGTGATGCTCTTTCTAACCGCTACAGCCAGAATGAACTCTGACAGCATGTATCGACATCATATCAAGCTCCACCATTGAGAGAAAAATGATTATCTGCTGGTGGAATCAGTTATTGACCTGCTGTGGAATAGCTTCCACAGCAGGTGATACAGTTTATTGCATATGAATATTTATCTAACATGTTTATGAGATGGATTTGTATGGTTTAGGTCCACAGTGAGTGTGCGCGTGTGTGTGTGCGTGGTCTGCTCTGTGCTTTAGTCCACTGAGGGCCATCAGTGCCTTGCACACACACTCCGCCATTCAACCATGACTCTGCCTCTCCTTCCTGTTGGATCTGTTTTTTACAGGCAGCATGAAATTGCTTCGGCTATATTGTGACTCCGTCTTGAAGTTAATGGTAAAACATGTTGTAATTACATTTTATTGCCTCTCACTGTGGAAAATCAAATGCATGTTGACGTGCAACGTGCCACATCAAAACTGGAAGAGCAGCACAAACATGAAGAAAAGCAGGGGAGACTCTAATGGGATGCAACTGTAGTAAAATTTTTACTTATTTGGGAACTTCTCAGTATATGATGTTAGGATATAACCAGGGGCTGGCTTGCTCAAAGTATCTGAAATTTTGGATTTCCAACTTCTGTTGCATCACATTATTTTTTTTTAGAAGAAGTAATCGAAGCAAGACTTTTCTATTGTGGTGGTGGTGTTTAAAAAATGATGGATAATCAGATTATTTGAAAAATGTGTATTTACAGTATTATTCAGCAGCCCCTGAGCATTTTTCAGCAAAACGTTTTTTCTGAGGACAATATTTTATCAAGTGAAATCAACTTTTCTTCTTGTGAGGAAATGACCATTTAATTAACACCTAACTTTCATTTCTTCTCAGGATAACAAGAAATGCCTTTCACTATCTGTAGAACACTTCATAATGTATACCAGCTTCTGTACAAAGCTTCAAAAACCAGGACAGCACATTAAACTACTCAATATGAGTTTTAAAATTTCATCTATTTTCATAGAAAACATATTTGTATATATTCTTGAAAATGCTTAAAATCCGTATTTTTATTTTACTTTACAATTAAAGCAATTCGCTGCTACATGCAATAAGCCTATAAGAGTAAAACTACTTTTATAGAGCAGTAAAGTAGGAGAACTAATTATAGGAGCTACACAATTTCTTCTCTCAATCTGATGTAATGAACAGTAAATAATTATGCTTCTAACACTCGTCTTTGCAGAGTATCACCACTGTGCCACTCTATATAATATATTGATTTGTTATTTTGCTGCAGTGATACACATTAGTATTACTGACTTAGCCTCTTAGTATTGCACTACCCTTAATTTGTATGCACCTCTGTTTGCTTCAGATTTAAATTGTTGTCTATTTATAATATAGAAATCAGATTCATGCAAAGCACTTAATCTTGGTGTCCAATTTTGAGTCTCCAATAAAGCGCACAGAGACGAAAATGCTGTAGTATCAGACAACAGAGTTTGTTTACAGAAATCTGACCTAGACGAACCAAAAATCCTTGTTGTTTCAACAAATGTTTGTCAGAAGTCTACTGTGCCATAATAATTGATCATTTCTGTACAATTTTCTTAACCAAGTGCTATTTTGCATAGCTAAAAGATCAATGTTAGCACTCTGTGGCACAAGGAGATCAAAAGAAGAGCGCTCTGAAGTTTTCTGTCTTATTGAATCATGATATTGTTGGACACTGATGACATAAAGTGATATTCTTTGATATTGATTTGTGCAGACAAACACATGGCAGAGTGCCCTTTTCTCCCAGATGATGCACAATCACCGCTTCGCGAAAATGACAGGCAGTCTCGGGTCAAACACCTCTGTTTCCCATCCTCCGCTGTGTCTCTATTACAGTCTGTTGACTCTTCGGCTGACTTATTGACCACCTCTGGTTCTTGTTACGACACACAGGAGTACTTGGCTGTGATTGATACCAGCGTCTGCCCCAACGCCTCTGCCAGCCCTCCAAATCCTATCTGCTGTTTTAAAGCCATGAGTGGTTTTCATTAATGGTCTCTCCTGTTTATGACACCATAATTAGAGTTGAGGATAGGCGCTCTAACTATATCAGGGTTCCACCGTTCTGAGAAAGTCAATACTGCAAGCCCAACAACTCTTCACACAAGTGAGCACTCCAGAAAATCCATATGCTTCTACATCTTTATGGTGTTGTTTTAGAAGAAGCCCCCTGATTTGTTTGTGTTTTGTCCTCCTCTTTTAACTAATCCCACAGAATTGATTATGAACACTAACAGTGTCATTTAGCTTCAAGCAGCTCACGACACAAATAGATGTTGCTGCTGATTCCTCTATTTGCAGCCGCTGTAAAACGCTCTGAGCCTCAAGGCCGTTCAGCTGCTTTATAATTTGTTTTGTGCTTTAGCTCATGTACATGCAGTGTCTTTTGTAAGAGCAAACTAGGCTGACCGCTACACATGGGTTATTTTTGTGGAGCAGGTCATGGAGAATACTATATTAGATTGCTTTTGTAGGTGCTCCATTGGGTATTTTCCATGTAGCTGTCAGGCAGAGTCAGGCTGTTGTGAGAAAAAATAATTCTTTGAACACAAATAAATACACCTTTTTTAAATTAAAGCAGCAATAAAACAAGCCTGAGGGATTACAGGTACTTCTAAAAGAATATCAAATGTTTTATGCTTTACTTTAATTTAATTTGTTGCTTTGTGAGCTAAATGCAACTGCACATTTGTGTTAAGTATTCAATCATCCTAGATCTTGAATACATAAATGAATATCAGTCAGAAAAAAAACATGACCACTGATGGGTGAAGTGAAAACAACTCATTATCTATTTGTCATGACATCTGTCAGAGATTGGAATTGGTTAGGCCATCGATATATATTAGTGGATTGGACAGCATCTATTAGCCGCTATAGCTAGTGACACCCGCTCGCAGGCACCATTACTATGCATTGAGTCATGGCAACAAAACCATGCTGTTCTGAAGATGGAGATTCTGATGTGTCCTCATTTCTTATCAGATTTCTATAAAATGTGGCTTGATTTAAAGCTGAGAAAAATGCAAACATTATACATACAAGTGTGTATTCTATCTTGATATAAACATATAAGCAGTATATCTCTGTCAAGATGTGAGATTATTAAGCAAATTTCTGTCTTGTTTTGGACAATTTATTGATTTTACATAGTTGCAGTTGTAGGAGCCATAGTTTGCTAAATACTTAATAAAATACTTAGTCCAATTTGAGGACTGCTATGATTCTATGAAATGAACTAGGCAATTAGTCTCGCTTTTGACATTTATTACTTTCAGAAATTAGCGCTGCTGCAATGCGCCACAGCAAAGAGTAAACAACGGGTCAATAATAACCCAAAACCACTCATATTTTTCTTGTTACTCTCTGTCAGCTCACACACATACATGTTGTCATGACAACCGACTGACAGATAGCTGGAGTAGCCAACGAAGTAATGATTGCATTTAAGTGTATAAAGATCAACACCAAAGTATTTGCAATGATTTCAGCCACAAAGAACAGAATATAAAACCCACCCTGAACGTTCAGTCCATTCCCGTGTTAGTTTTTCAGCGGTGGCTGATTAGCTCATTTACACACCTGCTCTACTGATGGTCTGTCAGAGAGTGGGTGGGTGTTGCTGGGTTTTAACCTAAATACCCTTGGGCCTTTGTTTTTGTCATCACAGTGTTGACAATTAACAACTAAATATTGTATCCCTTTTCGAGATACTTTGCAAAATCCTTTGCAGCACGTAATTTTCCCAATCACCAATATTCCCAACTTGATACATAAAAAAACTCTTCAGATTTTAATTTCTACAAAATTAAAATCTGAACTTTACAGATTTTAATTTCTATAAAAACAATTTCATTTCTATATAACAAAAAACATAAATCCTTTCACTTGTCAGTTTTGCTGTACTACGTGTTGGTCTGATACATAAAATTGCCCAAAATACTTTTAAGCTAGAAGTTGTAATAAGACAAAATATGAAAAGGTTCAAGGGGAGTTGTTGTCATTTAAACCTAAATGTTTATTTAAGAGAAACTCCTCTTAATAAATACTTTTTTGTTTTTTCTTCCCTATATTCCCAGCTATCTCTGTGCTGTATATCACAGTCGCAGCACAACAAAGGAAGCAATGTTAATGAGGCCAGGAAAACATGTTGTGATGACAGCAGTCTAATGACTTCCATGACAGTATACAAACACTGGTGTAATCACAACTAAATGTCAGACACCATAAGGCATGGTGCATAATAGCTCCAAATTGATAACTCTCGCTTGCTTTAATTATGAAATGCAAATTCTGCTTAAAAGGTATTGATCGGAGTTTAAAGGAAGAGGGAGCTATTAAAGTGAAAAGTGAAGAGACGACCCTGGAGTCATGACGGACTAAAGTGGTGCATTTCATTTTGTGAGACAATGGATGAGCTGCTATTCTCTAGATAGGTCTGTTGCTGTAAATTGCACAAGATTGATTAATCAGCAGGTTGAGATTAATGTCAGTTATGATCACAACTGCCCACCAGCAGCCTTCAGCCATTAATCAAAGCAGTCAGTCAGGGACCTGTGAAGTTGCGTTCAGGGTAACTGAATCCCCCAAGGTAAGGTGCGTCACTCACTTTGCCAAGCAGGAGATGAGTCGGCTTGGGCAGCAGGACAGTGGAAAGTTATCTATCATGAATAAACTAGGCCTCTGAGAGCAGAGCGACGGGCCCTGCTCTCCTCAGAGCTGAGTAGGACTGCAGAATGGGACCTTTTCCCTCAGGAGGCCCCATGTCCTGGGAGATTAAATGTTCTTTGTCTGGGATCCAACATGTGTCCCTGTAAACATAAACCAAACTTACCTCACATCGGTTCACCCTTGACTGGAAACCTAATCGCCGTGACTGAATGAACCTGTGTCATAATTAAATCATCACTGCTTCGCTTTTTACTGTGCCTGCAACCCTAACCGCAGCAGGAGAGGGAGAAGGGGAACATGGCACTGGCAGTCTGCGATGACAACATGACCAAGAGCTCGGCGTTTCACTGAATGGTCTGGCAGGACAGGAGTCGGTGGGGAGCCAACCACCCACCTAACACCCACTTAGACCTTATCTGCACTATCGTTCTCTTAGTTACTTCTACATTGTCCTTACTTACTGCACTCCTTTTAAAAACATCATTCATTACCTTTGAGAGGAGGAGAAGAGATGTAGTTATTAATCTGCAGATGACCTGCATAACTTTCAGTTCTAGGAAAAGAGACAAACTCCACTCTGTGGTTCTTAACTTTTTGATCAATTGAGTGTAAAAGTTTAGACCATAATAAATCATTTCAAAACTGACTTGAATAAATTATATATAATGCACCATTCAATGGAATACTAAATAAATTTAATGAAGGGAGAAAACTCACCAATAACGCTGTTGAGCTGGGCACTTCCTAAAACTAATATTTTCGTAGTACTTTAAGCTTTACATGAAAACATACAAGTAGATTTAGAAGAACATCAAATTGAGTAGTACCATTACTTAAATGGAAATGGAATGTTACCATTATAGAAAATATGATAAACTTGCACTGATTATAAATAAAATATTTATAGTCAGGATGATTCTCATCTCCCTTCAGTGCACCATCTGGTATCTAAATTGCCTGTAGATGTGAGTGTATCTATGTCGTTGTTTGCCTCTGTGATTGGCTGGTGACCTGCCCACGGTGTACTGCTTCTAACCCACTGACTGCAAGAGACAGACACCAGCCCCTTGTCAACCACCAAGGATTAATGGGTATATTGGATTGATGACATTTTTCAAGTTGTCAGTGCAAAAAAGTGTTTAAAGAAAATATGATAGCTTTTTTCCTGAAGTCAGAACCATCAGTACTGTTCTGTTTCTAAAATCTTTAGTTTTTCACCATAAATGCTCTGACTAGCTACATGCAGACGTCTCTCCTATGAGCCTGATCCACGCCAGCATGTTGTACTGCATCTGTAATGACTCTGTACCTATCAGAGTTCATCCTCTTCAGCAGAGGATATTAAAGAGGGCAGCTACAAAGGCCAGACTTTAATTTGACCTCTAGCTGCTCTGTTTTGTGGCGAGGTACCTCAGAGAAGCAGGCTGGTGGTTTGGGCAGTTGGTGATGAATGGCTGTATTTGGTGGGCAGATTGTTACAGTTCCACACTAATTGAGGGGTCAACACAAAGAGCAAATGTGGTAATTGAGTTGCTTGACTGTGGCTGTGGAGATTACCACTTCTTCTCTGACCCTGTGTCTGCCCCCAGAGTCTAATATAAAAGTACTTTCTTATCTTAGTTTTTATTGTGCCTTCCAAACATTATTATCCAGTTTAATTGTTCTTTATACTGTATCTTTAGTTGTTTACTGGACTTTAAATGCCCTCCAGTTTTCATTAGTGTAACTCTTTAAAAGTAATGTGATTATGTTAAGAAGGGATTTTATACCAACTCGCACAACAATGGCTGTTCTTTTTCTATTTGAATTTTTATGTACCTTTGGACGTTCACGTAGTTGCTTATTTTCGAAAAAAAACTTCACAGTTAGGATCTTTGATTAAAAATGTTTTTCCATTTAAATAACACTCCATTCCATAAGCGCTGTTCTAAGACAGTGCAGACAGTTTTCTTATCAACCAATTTTCTCCTATACCTGAACATCTATAACTACAGTTTTTGTCAAGGATACAGGATCGGGAGCCCCATTTAGAGTCTTTAACAGGCATGAGCCAATATCAGAGTAATGGGATGATAACCTTGAGCAAAAACACCTGCTGACAAAATTGAAATACTGAAACACAACTACCAGTTCTACTAATCAAAAAATTAATATCACATTTGTCACAATAATGACAGTGTTAACTCTTTTTACATTTTTGGATTAATTTTCTATTATTCTTTATTAGATCTGAAGAGATAGGCACGTCTGATATCAACAGTGCCTCATGTTTTCATAGCGATTTTAGTGTCAGCATTAGATATTGTGAAAATCAAGGCTGGAAAGCTAATGCAGTAATTTAGTATTAAGATGAAGAAAATTACAATATGTGAGCACCAGAGGAATAGCATCTGGCGTTATCTGAGCACCAGAAGAATGTTTTTTTACAAATCTACACAGTAGGGTAATACATGAGCAAAAATGTACAATAAACACTAAATAAGTATTGTTGAAGTATTGAGCTTAAGATTAAAAAATTATGATTATCTTTAAGCAAAAATTACTGTTGTCTTTTGATTTTCTCCAGCACCTTTTACAGATTTGACACTGTAGCATATGCTATTTGATGTCCTGAGATTTAATTTCAATAGATTTTTGGACAGGCCACAACTCAGAGATGCCATACAGTTATTAGCAACATTAGCTTCTCGCTTATGTGTGCTTCGAAGAAGATTTAATCTAAAGTGTAAGGTGTGTTTCACTTGTAAACAACATAAAAAATCACCTGAAAAAATGCAGAATTTATCCATTTTAACAAAGGAAAAGATAAAGGCAAATTTCCTTTTTCTGAACATAAGTGCATAGCTTATTGCACACTCACATAGCAATAAGTAGAGCAGTGGAAAGTGTAACTTTATGGCCAATAGAAATAAATAAAACTTGGGAAATCTTTCACTTTTATGGTTGCTTTATCTCTGTGTAAAATGAGCTGTACAGTGAAAGAGGAGCTGTTCTTCTATGCTGTTAAATGTGTTGCAAAAGCATATAAAAATAATGTTTAAAAAATTAAAAAACATAAATCTAAAAATGAAAAGCTCTGATATTTACAGAGTCTTTAGTGAAACGTATAACTGTCTCTAGATTTGTATTGGTATATGTTTTTGACATATGTAACCAGTTCTTTGCATATCAAAATATTTATAATTTTGTCACCACACTGATTTTCCTTTTTCTTTTGCTTCTAAATGTTCACCTACTCACTCCTCCCTGCATTTGCTCCTGTGTTGGGTTGTGAAATGTAGTCCTTGCCAAACATTTTTTAGGATTCTTCTGTGGAGATATTTTGGCTGAGACTCCTAACTGAGCTTTTTCCCCATCAGCCTTTTGTGACAGAGATAGTTCCTGTGGTTTTGGACAGAGTTTAATGGATCTGTTGGCCTTTGCATTTCCTTCGCTCCTGAAACATGGGCTCAGCTGAGACTTGTGCAGAACACCATCCATTTACACCTAATGGCCATTGCCTTTTTGATGTGTTGAGTTGTGAACAACAAGAGTCCATTTTTGTGAGCCTGTGTGTGGTTTGCGTGTGAAAAGCTACAAGGACGAATGCATTCTGCGTTTAATGAGTGTGGGCCAAAGGGAACCCAGGTAGTTAAAACTGAGAGTTGGCGAGACTATTTTGTCCCTTGTTACCTGACTCTTCTGTTGCACCTTTAAACTACAACATGCCACTAAACTACTCTGATGGTCTCCCAGGACAGATATGGAGGCAGCCACCCTGTGCGAATGGAATTGATGGACCACATTAAACTCTGAGCTTCATCCTGCTTAAATGCTTTTGCACTTTAAATCTTTTCTTTTGCAGCACGGTGGGAAGAGCACACACTGTGGAAGATTTATCAAAGGGACTGCCGGATTGTCATCTGACCAGTATATGTGTTTGAACTGCATGAACAAAGATGAGTTCTCTTTGTTTACGCTGAAACATCTCCCAAATGCCTCCCTGAATGTCTGCTGTTTCCCTCAGAATCTTCACTGAAATGTGATTAGTTTAATGCACAGAAATATGGATGTTGTAATTACCATTTGCACAAATGAGACACTGGCTTCATTGATATGCTGCTGCTGATAAGACAAGTGCCTGGCAGTGAGACAATGGCTGGGGCCACGCGGGTCTCGCCAACACCAGGGACACAGGACTGTCCTACCTCCTCTGTCAATGCAGGGGACCAACAAAAGCTGCCCGTCATTCACCGCGCACAGACGTTTTTAATTAATTTTCACTCGGCTCTCCTCAAAGTGCTTATGTGGGGATGTTGACCCCGAGATCTGAATGTAGATTCTCAGCTCCAGCTGTCAGAAGGTCAGCCGTATGGACTCCCTGAGCTGGAGCCCTGTTTTCTATAGCTGTGGACTCAGGAGGCCGTGATCATTGTCCTGACAAGAAGGTCAGCGAAGAAAATGGCAACGCTGTTTCATAAGAGCATGCCTTACACGGTAAACAGCACCAGCTAACTACTTCATATCAAGGTTATCTGGAGCAGCTATCCACTGGTATGCCTCGAAAAGATTCAACAGCATGTGCTACTTTTATTTTGTTTGATGTAAAAAGGTTGAACAGTAGGACCTGTTGATAAGATCTATGGGGAAAAAAAAAAAATTTAAAACCATGCAGCCACTTTAGACTACAAGGAGTAATACGACTAGTGACATTCCTTTGATATTTCTCAATGATAAACCATTCAGTTGTGCAAATGTGAATAGTGAAAACTGTGCATGTGGATTATGCTAGAACAGGATTCCACTTTATGATTTGTAAGTAAATTCATGTTTCTGTTTGGCTCAACAGATCAAATTTGAAGTTTGATGCAAACATTTGGAGAGCCACATTTTACATTCACCCATCTGAAGTATGAGACCCAACAAACATGGAGCAAATTAAAATAAAAACAACTTCACAAATAAAGCTAATTTGGTGGTGAAAAATATTAAATCATATCAAAAATAATTTTCTTATAAACCCACAAACATCAATTAGCTATAATTAAGCAAGAAAATAATTCTCAGTTGTATTTTAATACCTGTATCCTAAAGATGGCACATACTTGACTTAAAGGTTGTTTTTGGACAGCATTTTCCCTTAGTGAAGAAAATCCTTAATTGAAAACTTTCTTTCGTATTCATAAAAGGTTATTTTTACTTGAAATTAAAATGTGTTCGCTCTTTTGAAACATTTAAGTGGGAGAAAAAAGTAGAGGAGGAGGCAAATACTTTTTTCAGCAGCTGAACTACTGAAGACAGTCAAAGAATGGAACTGAATACCCAAGTTAAGACAACTCCATTCTCAAACTGTCAGAAATATTTATAAACATACAACCTGTTGTCATATGTGCATTAGATGGTATATCATACAATATAAATATTTTGGTATCCATATTGAGGCAGCAGTAGATCATATTCTGTAACAAAAATATTCCCATTTGTAAAACAAACTGAAAAGCAGAATATGCTGCATAAATCCAGTCAACTGTCTATCATTACAGTCGAGGTTGGAAGTTGTTTTCTACAGCTGCATCAGAACCAGACTGTCTCGCCCTTGTTTAGAATTCCTTATCCTTGGTATAAAACTCAAGTGTTGTCGCTGCCTGGAGGAGCTTTTCACCCAGACATGCTTCATTATTGATTGTCCTACAAGCCCTCTGTATTGTGCACAATATATGAATAAACCTGATTGAGTGATTTCACCTGACAGTACTTGGTATAAATAGTTTTTTCCACAACAACTTGATTTTCACACTACCCAACAGACCACTTCCTATCCCTTCACTGTCTTCAGCGAACACATCTGACCATCTGCAAATGTGACCTCGGTTTAAAGATGACATCGTTGAGGCTAGACTTACTTTAACATTTCCGAAGTTCACTGACTTACTGTTAACATTAAAACTCTTCGCTACAAGTGAGATATTTACTAATCATATTGTCTTAACAGAACTCCATTTGAAAAAAAAAAAAAAATCCAGCTATTCCCTTAAGTGCCATTCTAGCACTCTAGATGCGAGAGTCTAAATCGGGTCAGCCAGAGGATAAGCAGGATAGAAGGTCATCAATGTGCTGTGGTCTTAAAGCTGTTCTTATTTGGATTACTACACAGCAGTGGTCACAAATACTTTGTAAGTGTATGGGCCTGTATGTGTCCACCTTGCACCCCCTGTAGAGCGTTCTGATCTGCAGAGGCTTTGGTGGATAAAAGGAAGCAGGATTTGTGATATTTGTTGAACGTTCCAACTGTGGCCTGGGGAGCTTTTTAAATAAGTGCCTCTGGTTTATTCTTTGGTTTATCTCTGTGTTAACCCTCTTTCGTCTCAGTAGGGGACGATATTTGGTCTGATTAGCAAATGTTAGAAAAGAAGGTCAAGCGGTGGCAGGAGATCTCTCTTAAAAGCCTTGTCATCATGTGAAATGCTCCTTTTTTCACCTTTCCATGGTAAGATTAAACTTTTGACCCAATGATCTACTTTTATCTCTCTGTTGGCCTTATTAAGATGTCTTCTGGTCACATTTTCTTTACTTTTATGTAACATTTATGCCTCTAGATCAGGGGTGCCCAAAGTCGGTCCTCGGGGGCCCGCGTCCTGCACATTTTAGTTCTCTCTCTGGTGGTAGTAACAACCTTTTCAGCATGTCAATGTTCTTCTTTTTTAATGAGCCTTCATTGGATCAAGGTGCTTTAAACCAGGGAGAGAACCAAAACATGCAAGATTTCGGCCCTCGAGGACCGACTTTGGGCACCCCTGCTCCAGATGAAATCAGTCTCAAATAATTCCATCCCTGATTATTATTTTGGTATAGATTTAATACGATCTTGACAAATATTTTAAGATATCAGAGGAATTATGTCTGATTATTTTCAAAATCGTTTTGAATCTGGCCCTGGTGGCCGGGGTAAGATGTCCTCTGGTCTCTAAAACCTTTAGATCTAACGGTGGACCATTTTGCTCACAATTAATAGAGGCCCCCACGAGACCAAGAGCCCATAGACTCATGGAAAATACTGAAGCACCCCTTCAGGCAGCCAGCTAGACGTGGCTTTCTTCCCCGTCACTCACATTTGCCGTAATGGCACGAGAGCCTCGCTGGCTATTCCCAAACGTGGTGTGTTGGGGTGGGTGTGTGTGTGTGTGTGTATGAGAGAGGGAGAGAGTCCACTGCCCCAAGCATGTCTCATTTCAAAGTGCTGTCACTCCTTGCTTCCTGGCATCTATTAACATCCACCATTATCATGCTAATCTACATTGTATGATTACATAAAGTAATTTAGGCACACTTCTACAGAGAGGCCATAGTTGAATGTTTTAGAAAAGAAAAAAGAAAACATTGCACAATTTTTGACAATTTTTCTGTACTGTTTTACTTGTGCTTTTTTTATTATTTGCTTGTAAACTGTCCCAACAAAGGTTTCAGTGTCTCTACCTGGAGAGAAAATAATAGCTCAAATCGCAAACTGAGCCATGCTGCTTTGTTCATGAGGAGAGGACTCTCCCGGCATTAGCTCCATATCGGAAGTGGCAAAAATGTGTTTTGTGCTGAAAGTGGAGGGCAAGAGATGAGCTCTCTTCCTCATTTATTCACAGCTAGTGGACTAATTAGGAATGCAGAAGGCTGTTAAATTAAAACTGAATTGCACTTATTAACATTTTAACTACCAACCCCACCCTCTTTAGACACTAAACAAGGACAGTTTCAGCTCTAATATGCCTGAAGAATCCCGCTGAGGCGACTCTTTATGCAACTCTAAAACAAAAGACGTTCCTTAAAGTAAAATCTCCCTTTTGTTTAAACAACCGAGCACTTAACATTCTGCGTTATACGCCGAGGCTCTCTCCACGCTGTCAGGAGACGCACCACCAGAGCTTCTCAAACTCTCTGCTTAATGGAACGCTATTTGTGGTCAGATTGGATGGCTAATGGTGGTCCCTTTGAGGGTAACTCTCCAAATTAAATAGCATGGATTCACATCTGTCAGACAAAACCAGGAGGCTCTTTGTAATCAATGACCCAAACCAAGTGAGGCTCCATGGGGGGGAACCTCTGCTATGATGGCAGAGAGCATAAGAAGCCACCGGGGATGGAGGCGACTCACCTGCCCTAAGAGCAGCAAACAACAACCGGAGGAAGGAGCGCCAGCAGGGTTAATGTACATTTATAGTATGGGTCAAACTGCTTCAGCCAGTCGCTGATTTATAATGCAGGAGTGCAATGTGACTAAACTGTAAAGGGAATTCTTGTATTTCTGTGCAAACATTGCCGTCGGTGTTGTGTTAGAACGTCGAACCCCATTAATTTTATCACTCCCCCTCTCTTGTTTCTCTACGTCTCTAAATTTTGTTTGGAGGAGAGACTAGCGAGACCTCCCGCTGTTGTGGAGAATTTCCTCTCGTTGTTAATTTTCCCCGCTCCATATGGCGCCGCAGACACTTCACCTGCAGGCTGTAGCAGGCTGTAGCAGGCCGCGTGGCAGCCAGAAGACGTCCTCGGGCTCAGGCTGTCATTTACGCAGGCCCGTGCATCTGTCTGAGCAGAAGAGAGCACAGCAGAACAGAGAGTTCTTACCTTCGCCTCGCAGCCTGGATCCGACGCTCCTAGTCCGATTTAATCAGATTCCTAAATATCCTTTTAGAGCCTGACACAGGATAAAATCGACACAATTTTTTGATTCTTAGAATTCTATTTGATGCTTTTAAGAAAACAAAAAAGCACTGCTTTATTTTCTAAATGTTCTTGTGTCATAATTGCTACATTAGGCTTTCACAGTCATGTAACTATCAGATGTCTTTATGCACTCTAAAAAACAAACATCTGCCCCATTTTTCCATGGATTTTCTTAGTTGATACAGCAAGTTTTTAAGTAAAAGCTATTAGAAATGTCTGATACTGGGGTTCTAAAGTTACTAAAGTCCTTTTCGTAAGACACAAGATAAAGTGTCAGTTTTCTCCAACCGTATGAAGCCCCAAGTAGATCCAGATGCCTTTTCCCTGATCTTTTGCTGCACACCGTTTGTCAGCTGGCTTAACAATGGCCACTATACACTTTTATCTCACTCACAACAAAAATAAATTTCTAAGTTTTTTTGGAAGTGAAACTTGTTTTCAAGGTCAAGAAAAACACTTGTGGCTCAGAAATTAAATCACTGTTTTACTGTAGCTGAACATATAGCCTGATTAATTAGCTAATATCAACTTGCTGTATTCTCATTCTTACTTTATAAACAGCAAAATACTAAATTTAGCAAGTAAATTTATGGAACAATTTTTTGTCTTTGTTTCATAAGAAAAGTTGATACCAAATTTACTGTTCTTTATCATAACTATTAAACCACAGCGTTATTTTATATTTATATGTGCCATGAGAATCTCCCACCAGCCGATGCCTATGCCGAAATGTGCGTCGGTCTGTCGGCGGGTGTGTGCATGCGTGTGTGTGTTTTCAGGGGCCTTGAAGTTCGCCTATGGCAGATCCACGGAAGAGAGGGTTTCATCCTGGTTTGTCATTGATTAGAGAAGGGTCTTTAATTCCTTTCCACCCCATGTTGTGATTCATTTGCATTTTGTGTCAGGAGGTAATGGAGTTTTGCTCCACGGTTTGCACTGAAAAATCTTGAAGATGTGGCCTAATGTGTATGCAGCCGCTAGCAAAGAGCTTTCTGATTGATTAAGTCTGTTGCGTTGGCTCATTTTTTCCCCCTCCTTTCTTACTTGTCTTTGATTGGACTATATGCTTCTCAAATACTTGTGTGAAAATAGAGATAAGACTTAAAAATACATGTCAAGATGATTACTAAACAAATTTGTAAAAAATAAAATAAAATTGCTAGTGCTGTTTATTTGTATTTTTGATCCATATGCTGCTTAATAGCCAAGCCCTTGTAGCTAAAGCCAACTGTAGCTTTAAAGCAGCCAGTGTCAGTTTTTGAAATGAGTGATATGGCTCTGTGCCCAGGGCAGAATGAGTTTGTGTAGTGAAAGGTGCCATTTATTGTTGTACACTTCGTACTGACCTGCTAGTAAAGACGTTTCTTATGTGCCTCCTCATAGCTCACTGTAAGGAACTGACATTATATGGTTTCAATAAGATGCACCGTCTGGAGGTGAAGGGTCAACTGGCCCAAACAAAAATAACAATCAAAGAGAATAAGTGTTTTACTAAATTTTCAGATAATAAAATACAACTGAATTAAATTACCCATTAGATTTTAAGCTTTTTTATGATTATGTCAACAGTTAATTCATATGTCACTACATCAAAATAATAAACTGAGACTCAAAAGTTCAGCCCAGCTTATATGTATTATCCTCGGGCTCATTTCTTGAAATAAAGAAATGCCGATAGAATTTCTAGTTGGAGTTATCTAATAGGAATCTCATCTTATTCTGTCTGGACTGGGATTTGAAGTTAGGAAAGACACTGTTACAGTTGGATTGGCTTGATTTTGGAATTTAAGGATGTTTATTTTTGAGCAAAGATGAAAAAAATATTGGAAATCAATATATATCACTGTTTGGCATGTCATGTTGTGGGTCGGGGTTAAATCTGTGTGCCTGTAGTAAAAAAAAAGCTATCATGAGAAGCAGAGTGGATCCCTGCAGATTGCTTCAAACTTGTTTGAAAGTCAGCTGGGCATCAATAAGGGCAAACCAGGAGAAGTGTGGGCATTTTATCTGTACATTTACTCCTGGTCTGCTCTACTTATACAGGAAAAATAAATATCTTTTCCACAAAAATATACAAGAAATCCACAAAACTCCAGTATCTAAAGCAACCTGCACTCACACAGTTACCTATTTATTCATCCAATTGAATTTCTATTATATTAAAGTGCGGCATCAGCACTCAATCACTTATTGTGAGATGTGACTCATTCATCTGATAAATATGTAAATTGAAAATGTTTTATAGTTGATAGCCAGCAATAATCTCATTTGGAGGACTTAACACAAATTGGATGAGAAAGTGCAGCTCATAACAGTTAGCAATGAGTGAATTCATGTCTGAATTAAAAAGAAAATGAACAGGGGACAGAACTTCTCTTTTTTTTTTTCATTATTACAAATGTTAATGAAAAAATGTTATTGACTTGAACAAATGGAAAATACACCTGGAAATGTATATTAAAACCTCACTTTCCAATTTCTCTCTCTGTGTAGTTTGCAATTATAGTTATTTCGACGGCGGTGGGGGGAATTAATTTTCCGTGCAGACTGATAACACGAGCGGCGTAAGGAGAATGGATATTGTGCGGGATGGGGGGTCTCTGGGTATTTACAAGGTGTGGAGGGAGCAAAGCTTTATTTAATTGAGAGGATGAATCAATAACAGCTGCGGCGCTTTTGTCGGACAAGGCCTCGCGAAATGAGCAAGTGATTTAATGTGGACAATCTGCAGCCAGATGGACGGCTGATTGAAAATGTTTTCCTTCTCGAACATCACGAGTGGCTTAATGCAGGTGGAGAGCCTCAAAAACTTTTTAAAAACCCATAAAGACCTGCACTTTCTATTGATGTTTTTTTAATTATGGTTGAAGAGTACCGGGAACAATTTGTCTCTCGATGATGACAAGCTCGCTTGCGGCTTCTTTGTTGCTTGTCGCCTTTTTGAAATGTGTGAATATTTTTAAATCAAGAATGAATAGTTTCAACATGTCCTTCCTAATTTGAAGTGATCCATTTTGTTAAAGCCATTACCAAAAAATCACTTGCTGCTAATGGCTTCAACACTTGTGTCCTTGTGAGGGTTTTAAAAGTGTTTTTCTTTTCCTTGTTCCAACTTTACAGAAACTCTTTCCGTCAGTAAGAAAAGCTCTCAGACATCTCCCCAGTTCGGCTCTCTTTGTTGCCACTGGATTTTTGGTAAATGTTTTCTCAGATCTCACGTATGCATCATTGCTCCCACGCCATCACTGAAATCCTTTCTAGAAAGAAGAAGAAGAAAAAAATCAATCTTAAAGGTAAATTAGCCTCCCCTTGCACACTGGCAGGCATCCCAGTATGTAAATTCATGTGCTAATTCACAACATGATTTCATCTGAACTTACAAGCAAATGAGGTTTTAATTGAAAATAAGATCTTCTGCAGAGTCCCTCACAGAAGATGTGCGACGAGGGGGAATGACACTTTTCCCAGATTGTTTTTAAGACACAAAAAAACACTCTTTTTTTTCTCTCTCTCTCTCTCTCTTTCAAGCCATTTACAGAACCGTTGTATGTATCTCAATGTTTACCCACATTCTCCAGCTCCTTGTCCGTGCGAAGAGGACTGGCTATTAGCATTTGTATATTTTCATTATGCTAATGTTGTTAGCACATGCCCACAGATTGCCACCGCTGGTGCAGTCATTCTGTCTTGCTGAACATAAAGTGGCCGAGTGGGTCATTTTGATTATGACACACTAATTACGTATTGCCCCCACCACAAAAAATAAAAGGGAAGTCAAAGCAACCTACAGTCTTTAATGATAAGCTTTTATGAGTTGGTCGAGAGAAAATAGGAGAAAAAATCTCTACCTATGGCCCTGACGGCTATGCTGCACACATGCTTCACTGCTTCCCTTTAAACTTCCTAAATTGTGTTTCACAATAAATAGATGCCCAAGCCTTTAACTGCCAGTATTAAATTAGATACCATTAGATGTAATAGAAAATTCTCCCCCTGTAATATTTTCATAAGAGTTTGAGGCATTTGATTAATCTGACCACATTTTATTGCATTAATGATTTTTTTTTTCTCCCTTCCACTCTGCTGTAAAGACATCGCATACAGGCTAATGCTGTTTTTTTTTCTCTCCTGCCTCTCTCTCCCTTTCCCCTCTCTGCTCGCTCTCATTCATCCTCAGCCGTTATTGCAATGCATTGTTGATGAGGTGAGTCGGCGTCTTATGTGCTTTCACTCCTAAAGTCATTCCTAATGGAGTGGAAACCTTATATTTTGTTTCCTAATGAAGCACAGGAGTGGCAGACAGCTCCGCTTGGGCTGTCCTATGGCTGCCTGCAGGTTGAAGCCACCGGGCCGAGCCAAGCAGCTCTGAGGGAGCCAGCAGGAGATGCCAGGCCGGGCCAACACACACCCTGTGCATCAGCTTACACTTATACAGGCAGCAAAAAGAGTGTGGAGAAAAATCTAAGAGGAATAAATAACTTTCTGAGTGGGAGATGGATTTAGATCTCTAGAGTTTTCTCAACTGCAAGTGAAATTCTGCTCTGAAATTTTTACTTATGTGCAAGTGTTACAGACAGCTTGATTACAGAAAGCTGTGTGCTTATTTGGACTGGGCTGAGTCTCGTGATGTGAACCTTGAGTAAAACACCATAGTTTAAAGGCATTTCTGAGAAAAGAAAAAAAAAAGAAAAGAAAAGACAATCTAATAGTTGTAATTTAAAACACTAAGGCAATAACTGACTCCTTTGGTGATGCGACTTGTTTGACCTATTATAAGAGTTAGTATAATGTTAGCCATAAGTTATACCTTTTTGTATTGGGTTCTTTGTAGAGTGGCAAAAGGAAGATAGCAAGCAAATATTACCTGGATAATCTTCTTTCTGTGGCCTTAACTGGTGACTGGATTGGAAAATTTTTTATGCCAGATAGTATTTCGCTGTGGGTCCCACTGCCAACTGTGTTTCTTCACTTCAAGTTATCCTTCTTCTTTGTCTTTTCTGGTTTGTTGGACCCCTCAGTGTGCAGGTACCTGCTGCCACTACATTTTGTGCATCAACAGCTGGTTGCTGCTGGCATCTTTCTTGGATCGCGTTGTTGGTAACTTAGTCATGCATAGAGATGCCACATTTGACAAACCTTAACTTTGTTCAAATCTTTCTCAGAATGGTCCAGGTTTCATATTTAGAGAAGGAAAGCTGATGTCAAAGAACATCAGATATCCTGGTTTTCTGCCAAGTGCACCATCAAAAGATTACCAAAGCCCCACTATTGAACCCATCTTCTTTTCCAACACTAGTGAGCTGAGATTTTTAAAATTGGTAATCCTTTAAAATCTTAAAGCCATCAGGAAAAATGGTAGCACTTTGGTCTCATCCCAAATCATCTTGAGGCCATTCATCTGAGCAGAGCAGATGATATCGTATAAAATATTTGTAGCCTCTACCTGATCATTGGTAAAAATTGCATCTTCAATTCCCAAACTAAATAACGTCAAATAAACATTGAATTTTACTCTATTTTCTTTTTTTTGGGACTTTTTTTTGCTCCAGTAGAAAGTCTAGTGTTTATTTGCTTAGCAGACAAACTGTAGCTTTAAATAACTTTACCCTAACAGTAGTGATAAGTGGTGCCAATTTGTTTTTTTGATAAGAGATGGAAAGACTGCTAACAGCCAGTGTGCAACAAGTGGAGGAAGGAGACCACTACCCTATTCTCCATACAACTTGAGAAAATTCTAGTCTCTTTTTTCGGCTCTTCATTAAAAGGCCTATGATCTGTAGCAAGAGTATGAAAAGGAATTTTAGTGATTTTGAAGCAAACCGATAAAACCTTGGTATAGTAGATGAAAATATTAATATTTGTCTAATGGATGATAAAGATTTTTGTATTTATTACCTAAAGCTCATTGGAAACCAACAACAGAAGTGAGCAGAAATAATGTTTGCAAAAAGAGGAATGAAAGGATAGTAAATGAGCTCAAGTGTGTTCTCTGAGAAGACAAGCAGGCAGCAACAAACATTAAAAATACTTCTTACCTTTTAGGTTGGTTGTTGCCAGCATTGCTCCCAAGTTTCAGTTTGTCATTTACTTTCTTTTAACATTTTTTCTTTTATGTTTAATCCTATGTTGTATGTTGAATGTAAAACAAAATGTATGTCCATGATAAAATAGCAAACCAACTGGCATAACTAAAAAAGTCAAAGAAAATGTAATCTCTAAAGATGTGCTATGTTTGTATGGATCCTGAAGTGACCAGGTTGACCCAAATGCAGGCATGATGCAGACAGGACCGTTGTAAACCCAGCTTTTACTGAAAATTCAAATAGCTCACAACAAATGAGCTGGAAGCACCACAAAAGAAGAGCATCTGGAGACATACTGGCTTGACATCTAGTAACAGGTCAATAGAGTGAATAGAAACCTGGAGCATAACTGCTGACAGGCCACAGCTGTGAAGGAAGAGATGATCTGAAGGGCACCTGAGGAAGGTAAGTGGAGAAAATGACAAAACACCAGCTGGCAAAACAATAACACAGGCATCATCAGACGGTAAATAACTATAATAAGAAACATGACGACACACAAAAGTAACCATAAACACTTAATGACTGGCTTCCTGTCTAATAGCAAAGCAGCAACACTCTGCTTGATTTGATTTACAAAAACTAGCATAACTGTTATAGTTTTACACCAGCTGTTGTGATTCCAATTTTTTCTCTTAAGTCCAGATAAATAGTTCATTTGGACTTTTTGTGTGTGTTTTTCAATTAGCAGAGACTTTTCTCATTGTTGTTCCTTTCTCAGCTGCTTTTTGTACTTACTGAATACACCTTTCTTTGATATAATATGCATTTAATGAGCTAATGAGCTATTTGATGGTGACAAAATCTAAAGAAATCTATAAGAGCAAAAACAAGTTACAGCACTGTATAAATGGACGTCAATTAAACTCGTTTGTCTGACAAAGTGCCTTGATATGACCTTTTGTTCTAATTTTGCACTCCATAAATAAACTTAATGAATGAAAACATCAAAATTGAAAAACAAGGTTTCCTCTCATCAAATATGTGTCAGTCATCATCATGACGGTCCCTTTTAAAGTGACATTTGGGCTTTATGCTTTGATTTCCAACAATTCTTTTAAGACATTGACGATGTGTAACAAAGCAGTCAAACAAAATACAAAGGCCAAGAGTTATCAATTTACATAATGTGAGAATATAACTTTTTTTAAACTGACAGAGGTCATTTGTGGTAATGCGCTGTTACTCCTGCTTTACATCCGACATCTGATGGCTTCCTCTGTACCCTCAATGATGATGCTGCCACTTAACGAGGCCAGCATCTGACTGCTCAAAGCTCTTCAAACTGTAAAAGATACACCAAACTAAAGAAGTGCAGCGTGATAGTGAAAGATTCTTCAGTAGTCATAAATGGATTTGCAAACCCTGCCTATTCACTATGTGCATCTCGGTTTAAGCAGAGCAGAAGAAGCGGTGAGGCTGTTGCACTCTGAGCTATTCTGAGCTGACGTTTCACAGCAAGGTCACTTTTAAAACAAAATGTCTCCCTTGCTATCTGGGTCACAGCGCATTCTGTTACTTTCTCCGAAACTTCCCTCCTTTCTTTCTTCCACTGCACCACAGCTTATAATTAAACACACACAATTATCCCAAATTTAATGGGATTTCAGGATCGGGCTTTTATTTAAGAGGTAATGAATAATATTTTAATTGCATATGTAACTGTGAGAGCCAAATGTGCTTCTCGCATCACGTGTAATTACTACCACATATTCCTAGTGCGATGTTCTGAGAATGCATTCAGGATCTTATGGGTGCCTCTTTTTCCTGCATTTCTAAGGTTGATGAGCTGCAGTAATTGTAAAACGACTCAGTGGGTGGAAGAGAAGAGGAATAAGCACACTTGAAACATATGGACATGGTCCTATTGTTTTCTTTTAATGTCTGTAATTAATGATATAATGCATGGCACTGAAGTGGTTTGACCTCTGAAACGATGATTATTCAGAGTGTGGCAGCATCAATCAAACTGCTTTTCTCAGACCTATTCCTGCGCAGCCCCTCAGGGACAGACGGAGCACCCACTGTATCCTCATTTGTATTCAGCTGACCATGGCCTCACTATGAATGATTTAGACATCTATACGTCAAATGTTGTCATGTTCGCCGCTGCTGAAGTTCATAAAAAAAACTAAAGTGGACGGTTGGCTGCCTCAAATAGGAGAAAGAAGTAATTTTCTTCACAGTACTTTGGTGTATTTACTGCTTCTTTGCCTCTGTCCTTCCACCCTGGATACGACGTGTATTTACTCATGTCGGGGGAGATGATGTCTCTGTGTCCAGTAATGACAGGCTCAGTGGTGTTATCCAGCCTCTCTGCACCATAATGTGAATGTTTGCCTTTTGGATGGAGGGCTGGCCAGATTGTTTTGGCTATTTAGAAGAAGCGATATGCATCACTGCCCCGCCTGAGGATAGAGGTAGGGGTTGATGTCCCACTCCAGCAAACATCCAAGGCCCTCCTTAGGATGGGCGTATTAGAATAAGCTGTTCCATTGTTAATTTAAATGGCTTAATGCATCACTCTAAGGTAACAGACTGATGTGAGCAGCAGAGGAACCCCGAACAAGAAAGAAGGATTGCGATGCCGACGGGTGTTTCTTTAATATCAAATCATATTGAGTCCTGTGTTACTTCAGTTTTTCCAAAGGCAGCTTCCAGACTATTAGCATAAAGCTGCGGCAGGATTGGTTTGTTTTCTGGTCCTTTAATTTTACCACAGCTCCCAGATGTTAGGTCTTTGTCTCACTGCTGATCCCCGGCTGATCTACTATGTTGTCTGCATTCCGCCTGCAGTCCATTGTGGCTGTGTGTTGTGTTATTGGGTCAGGTGAATCTATCAAGGACAGAGAGTTGGGCAGTTTACACACCAGGGGGATAATTACAGGGTGATTGGTGTCCTCACGCTCTTTGCTCTCACTATCTTTGTCTCCTTCCTGCAAGCTTTGCCCTTACATAAACACACACAGCATGTGTCAACTAACAAAATAAATAATAATAAAAAGAAGTAAAGCTAGGATTCAGGAGCTCTTACTTGTCCAATCTCTGGGGCCCACTTTTAAACATCTGTGTTTGTTTGATAGAAAACCTGTGCAGCTATTGTTTACAGATGCTTGTGTACTTATTTACACCAGCTCACTGAGACGAACACAAGAGACCACAGCCTTGCATTCTCCAGCAACTCATCCCCTGCTATCATTAACCTAAGCTACTCACACAGACTGTTCATCACGAATTCACACATATGGATCTCACTCCACCCTGATTCCTCACATCTACATGTCCTTTCTGGGACGTGAGCTGTCGCTCAGCTTGAATTAATTACTTTGTGCAACTAATTACTATTTTGACCCTTAATGAAGCAGCTTGACAGTTTTTGGAATTGCATTCATACAAAAGCGGCAGCTCCCACTGACAGTGAGAAAGAAATTGCAGCACAGCACAGTCCTGGTCAGAAGTTTACATACATTCAAGCTGTTCCTTCTTTATGCTTAACTTTAATACCTTTTAAAAACGAGAATTAGGACATTTTCATCTTTAGGGGATTTTCTCTAATCCAGACAAGGTCCAAATTATACATGTAGATGAAAATACATTCACACAAAGTTAGTAATATATTTAGATACAACCAAAGATGATGATGATGATGATGATGATGATGATATGTTCGTATGGTATGGCACAGACATCACAGAAAGATTGAGCAAATTAGGGTCAGGGCAAAAGGAAAGGGGTAAAGATTTGGTCCCAGGTCATCAGTTCCAGTTTTTCTTTTTGGTTTGTTTTTCTACTTTTTCTACCTGAAGTTCCATGAGGAGTTGCTGTTTGTTGGTTTCGTTTTGTTTTCTTTAACCAGCCATTTTGTGGAAAGGTCAATGACACTTGAAGGGGGTAACCGCTGCCCCATTCTCAACAACTTCCTAATTTTGTAAATACATCATTCCATATTAATGGTTATATTAAATGTAGTTTTACAATTTCTACCAGTAATTTCTGAGCCATTCTGGTTCATTTCTTAGCCATTGCCTGGTAGCAACTTTATTACCTGCTGCCATAAAAAATTTATTAAATACCGGGCACTGCAGGAAAATAATGACAAAAATCATAGTTCGGCTTAAAACGTCACATGACCAATTATTTCTACAGTTTCAATCCAACATGGTTGAATGAATGGTCAACCCCAGAAGATGTTAAAGTTCTGTTGACCACTCTAATAATCTGAGAAAGATACCTAAACGTTAGACATCTTTGGGATAATAGGTGTGTGTGTGTGTGTGTTTTCTGCAGCACGTTTTAAACAGCACATTCCCATCTACATTTACTACATGTTGTATTTCTAGGACTTGTGTGATTTCTAAAGTTTGCTATGCGAAAACACTTCATTGTTAGACACTGTGATGACAAGTATGTCGCACATTTCCTCACTTGCGGGGTCTTGATGGAAATCTCTGGTTTGCTGTTCACACACATATAAGCTCTTTACACTTCCATATTTTGAAAGCTGTCAGCAGAGGAAAACAGTGTTATGTTTCAGCACCCCGGACAGTTCCTGTGCAGAGACAGGCTGGGTGTTTGAGACCCTCCAGTTGCCCCCTCACTTTGAAAATCACTGGGGAACACCAAGATGGAGTCCAGAACAGAGATTTACCACTTCCTCATCACGGCCATGAGCGTGCGCGATGCACTTGTGCGCCCCAACGAGTCTATGGAGTCGCCCGGCTCCTTCCCCCTCACTCGCATATCATCCACCCAGAGCCATTCTATCTGTATGGAAATTTGGGCTCCACAGCTGGAATCCAGCAAAGCACTGTCATCTACTAATAGTTATTATCGCTTTGGCCTGCTCTCTTAAAAAAAAAAAAAAAAAAAAAAAAAAACCTCCAATACAAGCACATCACATCTTTATGGTAATGCCCTACAATATAGCCCCCAGCTATGGTGCATAGACCTTTGTTATCATTACGATAATTCCCATTCTCACTTGACTCCTCATTACACTTTTGAAAACTGCTTGGGGTTGGGATGTAGACAAATTTCTGCATCTTCCTTTTATTGCACTGTCGCACACGCAAAATTTACATCCCCACCATATAAAAGCAGCAAGAATGACAAAAATGAGTTTAAGAGATGCTTTTAGCAATAAAGAATTACTTAAAAATAGTTAATATAAATTTTCAAGTTACATGCACAAACTATAGCTGATTTTGTAGCTTATTTTACATTGAGGTAAAGAGGAAGAAGAATCACAGTTTTCTTTCACACTTTTTTTACACAGAAAATTCTGAACAGTGTGGTCCATGTTTTAAATTACTCTCTTTTACTCTAACATCTCTAAATAAAACCTCATAGCCTTTAATAGTTGCTTAAAAAATGGAATCCATCTGTGCATAGTTTAATTTCATTATAAATACAGCTGTTGTGTGAGGGCCTCAGAGGTTTGTTGGTTGAGCAAACAGCATCAGGGAGACAGAAGAGCACACCAGGCAGATCTGAGGCTTAGAGCGAGGTCAGGTTAAAAGAACAACCAAAAAAAAGCTTTAGGTTTCTTACATAGCCATGTTAAATTCATCAGTAAAAAATGACTGAGTATTTTGCAACTGCAAAACAAGCATTGCCAACACTGTTGGCAGCATCACGCTGTCTGGATTTTTTTCTTCAGAAGAGGCAGAGACGTTCGTCACATATCTGATGGGAAGATAAATATAGCTAATTACAGGGAAATACTGCAATAAAGCCTTTTATGGAGGATTTGATTAAAAAGCCCTAAACATTAAACCCAGTGCTACAAGGGAATGGCTTAGGACAAAGCATACGTATTTGCTTGAATGGCATAGTCGAAGTTCAGGACTAAATCCAATGAGAACTGAGAAAAACCTTCAGTGTGTACATATGCACAGCTGGTAGAAAAGCACTCTAAAAGACTCAGTTTCAGTTCAGCGTGTATTGACACATTTGCAAAGTGCTGTGTTGATTTCTTTGTTTAATAAAGGAAAATAAATAACCTTCCCTCCAAACCACTACAGTTGTACACTTCATTCTCTTGACTTATGGATGCTCTTTGTCATCGAGACCCTTTCTAACATACCAGAAGATATTGCTTTACAGATAAACCGACTGGCTAATAAACTTTCCAAGTGTTTCAAAGTAATTTCTTTTTAGCAGTGGATGAGATGAAGCAAAGGAGGTTATCTTTGTTGAACCAAAAAGGCGGTTGATTACCTCCAGATTACTGCCTTGAAGAGCTTCAGTTCAGCTCTGCATTACAAGGAAAGCTCAGAGAAACACGGCAGCATGTGTCCTTGCTCCTCTCCATGAATGCCCACACAAGGCCCCTGGATAGCACACACAGAGACTCAGGCACACACATACAAATAGTAATAATTGCAGAGTGATTGGCACAGCTTGTCCCATGCAGCCTGTGTCCCACTCTTGAAGGCTCTCCTCGAAGCACCCTCATTGTCACGTAGCCTTTTAGCACTTTTGTTCCGGCCTTCCCCCAGGACCTCACAGCTCACCATTGGCAGATGAGTCCCGCTCTGTGACAAAAGGGTCCCTGTGCTCAGTCTCATTTGATGCAGTGATGAACCCCACCCCACCTCTCTCTCTCTCTCTCTCTCTCTCTCACTTTCACTCCCTTTCCCTTTTCTCTCTTTCTCTCACACACATACAAGCACGCACACTAACCCGCTACACTCCACCTCCTTGGAAGATGAAATGTTCCGTTTAGCGGTGCACGATGTGGGGGTCAGGACCCAGGGGTGGGCTTTTAGGAGACAAATAAACATCCAAGCAGGAGAGGGGTGATGTCTTGTTTATGCATTAGCAACCATTTAGCAAGTCTTACTGTTTTCTCAACACCTCTCCTGTGGCCTCTCAAACAGCTGATCTTCCTCTTCCAGTTGTGCTTCGACATCTTAGAGTCACCTGTGCCGTCCATCCCAGCCTCTGATCAGCCATAAGTGACAAATCCTGCATCCTGACTAATTACGACATGAAAGCAAACAGGAAAGATCCAGAATAATTAGCCTGCAGCACATTTTCCCTTAAAAAAATACCCCTGATTATTGTCACACCCAATCAGGGAAACATTCACACTCACAACTGCATCATTCTAACACCATCTAATGAGGTGATGACCAACCACTTGTTATAAATATAATTGCTTCAGTCTCCTTTTAATTTTCAAGCTTATTAATCATATGTAGGGTTATTTAAGAATGCATAAATTAATCTTAGATTAAAAAGCCTATCAAAGACTCAAAACAATTAAAGAGCAAGGTAAGATTTCCCCTGGGCTGCCACTTTTATTTTAATAGAGTGTTCAGGTGATTATCATACTTTGATGCAGCGCTGTGATTAATGCAGAGACACTTTTAAATGAGCTGTTCTGCTTCACAGAGAGCTGGAATCAGCTCAACCTGACACTGACCTCACTAAGTTGTTTTCTTTTTGTTTTGTTTTGATTTTTTTTTTTTTTTTTTGATTTGTAGTTTGATTTTTTTTTTCTTCTTAAGTGCACATCATTTGCTGAGGAAAAATAATATCGGATTTATCGTCTTTTAAAATATGGGCCAAAATTGGAAATGTATTCCTGAAGTGGATGATGTTAAGAATTGTAAAAGGTTTATTTAGATTGTTTTGCGCACTTGAACGAGTGTTTAGTATCCTTGACCTTCATTTGGATTGATTCACGTCACTGACAATGAAACCCTCCGTTTTTACGATCCATTGCGCTGATGCCCCTTACTGATGCTTAGTGATCGGTAGATACACAGGCGAAGGGCAAAGCTGTACTCCGATTAAATTTGTTCACATTTTCATCTGCCGTTTAAAATTGTTTATTTTCTTGCACGGATTTGATTTTTTATTTTTTTTTTTCATAAATCAATTTAAAATATTCTGCTTCATTCCTAAAAGCAAATGAGATTTGTAGATTGACATATGTGGAAATTATTTTAAAAACAAAACAACAACAAAAACCCTGGTGCGGTTTAAATTAATCACGTTTGACGATTACGCTAATAACTTCTGAATTAAATTCAATATGTTGGAAGCAAAGTTTCATTTATTTATTTATTTATTTATATATATATACATACTTAGTCGATCCCCGCAAATTCAAACATATGAGCCATAATTAATTATTTTCCCAAATCCCCACGAAAGTGTTTTTATTATTATTATTATTATTATTATTATTATTATTATTATTATTATTATTATTATTATTATTCCAATCCAATTTTACTCATAAAGCAATTCACATTAAGACCACAGTGATGTAGTCTTAATGTAAGACTACATACATAAAAACATTAAATTTACAAATGCTATAAGAAAATACACTCAGAAATATGCATGCATTTTTAATTTTGGGAGTTTCTCATAAATTCACAACCTGCTGATCTTATCACAAGCAGTAAATGTTGTATTGACCACTGCAGCAAGATGTTTTTAACTTATTCTTTAACAAATATCTCATATTACTATTAATGTTTGAATGTCACTTGAAAAATATAATAGGGTGAATATAATAATAATAATAATAATAATAATAATAATAATAATAATAATAATAATAATAATAATAATACATATATTTCAATTACTGCTCCAACATTGCATCTTACCCCACTGTGTAAATAATTACGCACAAACTGCCATTATTGCTGTGTCCAGCTCTGTCCCGCTGATGTCACTGAGGCCAAGCAGAACGTGTCATGTTACCTTCATCAATATTATATCAGCGCCTGTCGCAGCGCGGGGGCCACATGAAAATGATTAACCCAAAACCTTTTATTGACTTTCAGGAAGTTTAAATGTCGGCCGCTGATGGCGCATTGTGTCTGACTCTTTTCTCTGAGCTGAGGGGGCAAAAACACCATAAAGCAGCTCACACAGAGGGAACCTCAGAGCAGCTGCTTAATATTATTCTCCGGGCACGAGTAGTTTGTGAACTGTGAATACGTGGGAACCCAGCACGTGACGGAGGCCTGCACCAAGCATTCATCCACCAAGAGCACGACAATGTGTCAGAGGGGGGTCTGCTGTTTTAGTGAATCCCAAATGCAGACTCCGGTTTATTCTATGAACAGATACTCTCAATATTAGTGTGTAAAGATCGTTTAACTTATATCGCTTCGAATAAAGTGCTTACTTTGTTTACTTAGCTCCTCTTAGAGTTCAGCACAGACCTTCAGGCTCACACCAAATCATCTTCATTGGTCATGAATCCATATTTAATGCGGGCTGCTCGTGGAAGTGGGAGTGTCTTGCCCTAAGTTTTGCAGTCACTTGATTGCTGTCGTTTGTCGGCGAGGGCAAAGCGGCTGTTAGGCGAGGAGGGGGTGGAGGGGGGGGGGCGGTCTGTACTACAGTCTGCGTGCCATGTGGACACCGCTGCTCCTGGTGGCGCAACACAAACCGTCCGCGCACACAGACCGCGCAGCAGAGAGACGGGAGGACACAGAGCAGGAGGGAGGCGTCCCGCTCCTAAAGCAAACATATTTGCAACCTCCAGCATAGACTTCTTAATATTTCTCCGGCATTCATTCGATCACAGTCACTCGATTTCGGAGGTGATCTGAACAGGACCGTCAAAGGTGAGTTTAGGAGACAGGTTTCTTGAGCACAGATGCGTTCTGGATGTCAGCTGGAGGCTACTTTGGAAGCTGTACGCATGTGTTGTCATCTTTGTAGTGTGCAGGATTGCTCAATCATGACTGTAAGAATTAAAAAGTCACGGACAAAAAACCCCTGCGTTGTAGAAAGACTTGTGATAAAATACATACATAAATTCAAAAGGTTCTTAAAAGCAAAAAGTCTTAATTAAAACTCTTGTAAATACTTATTGCAACTCATGTGTCCAAATTAAATGTCATATTCGCAGCCTCCAGGTCTCCAAGGATGGACTCCATACCGACGGGACGAGACACCACCAGCTCTTCGCCAAACTCCAAACAAGAACTTTCCTACCCCAGTACCAACTTGAAACCCAACCAGGTCGGCGAGACGGTTCTGTACGGAATACCCATCGTGTCTTTGGTGATAGATGGTCAGGAGAGACTTTGCCTTGCACAGATATCAAACACGTTGTTGAAGAACTACAGCTACAACGAGATCCATAACCGACGCGTGGCCCTGGGCATCACCTGCGTCCAGTGCACCCCGGTGCAGCTGGAGATCCTGCGGAGAGCCGGGGCGATGCCAATCTCCTCCAGGCGCTGCGGGATGATCACCAAACGCGAGGCTGAGAGACTCTGTAAGTCGTTTCTGGGAGCGCACTCGCCTCCAAAACTTCCCGAAAATTTCGCCTTCGATGTGTCTCACGAGTGCGCCTGGGGAAGCCGAGGAAACTTCATCCCGGCCAGATACAACAGCTCCAGAGCCAAGTGCATCAAGTGCTCCTACTGCAACATGTATTTCTCCCCGAATAAATTTATTTTTCACTCCCATCGCACGCCGGAGTCAAAGTACACGCAACCGGATGCGGCTAATTTCAACTCCTGGAGGCGACACCTCAAGCTGACAGACAAGAGCAGTGCCATGGAGATCATGCACGCGTGGGAAGACGTGAAGGCCATGTTCAACGGGGGAAGTCGCAAGAGGACGCTGCCGGGGAGTGGATCTGGGTCCAACTCTCCTCTAAAACTGCAGGGGCCAAATCGATCCCAAAACTCGCCGGAGATCCCGGCAAAAATCCTCAGCTGCGAAGACACTCGGGGTGCTATGACCAGCGCCCGCAGCTACCCGGTCATTCCGGTGCCCAGTAAAGGCTTCGGGATGCTACAGAAAATCCCTCCGCCGCTCTTCCCTCATCCCTACGGCTTCCCAGCTTTCGGTCTGTGCCAGAAGAAGGATGACGGGATAATGGGCGACCAGAGCAAAGCGGGGCTGCCGGGCGTCCTGTGGCCTGGCACCAAGGACAGCGCCTACCCCTCCTTCCCCATGTTCTGGCCCGCTGCGGGCCCGCTGCCCATGCCCTCTTACGCACAGACTCCACACAAGCCCCCTCCTGAGCTGCTGTGTCCTAGGCAGACAGAGGTGGACATTTCCGAAAGCAGCGACCGCAGCACCAATACGTCCAAAGACAGCGTGGTGGACACCGACCGCTGCTCCAGCACCCAGTCCATACGTAACGAAGACGACAAATCCGGGGACGAGGGGAGGCCCACGGAGGGAATGAGCCTCCCGGCGCGGAAACTCAGCTACGTGTCCGCATTCAGGCCCGTCATTAAAGACGCCGACTGCATCGCAAAGTTGTACGGCAGCAGGGGCGCGTACAACGGCTGCCGCACCGGCTACTTGTCACCTGATTTTTTAAGCGAGAGCTCCAGCTACCGGTCTGTGTCCCCGTGCGTGGACAGCGAGGGCGAGCCGGACGTGGACGTGGAGACAAACAGATCGCCAGAGGAGCAGGAGGACCCCGGGCCTCGGACTCCTCTTGGTTTGGCGCACAGCGCTTCACCGAAAGACTCAGAGTCCTCAAAGGGCGCAGAGGGAAGCGAGAATGAGGCGCAGAAAATGAGCCTGCAGGTGGCCCAGTCCTCTGACAGAGAGCTGCATAGCAAACAGCTACCAGAGCACCACATAGCAGCACCTTTCACAGAAGTGAGTCGTTATTAAACAAAAGAAAAAATTACTACTAATAAAATTGATCTTTTTTTTTTTGCTGATTTTTAAATAATTATTTGTCTGTATCATGTACCTGCTTTTTCTAATTACTTTTTTTTTTCCATGAGGAGGAAAATTGATAATAATTCCAAAAATAGAAAAAAGAAAAAACAACAACAAACAATCATAAATAAACCAATTATTTTGAAATAAATATGAAAAAAAAGTTTATCTGAGTGAAGTTCAATCAAATATTATTTTTATATTTAATTTTACTGAAATTCGAATATTGTCCTGAGCTTGATTGCCTTTGCTTCAGGTTTACACACCGGACAGAGCTGAGCTGCAACAAAGGAGCAGCCCGTATCAATTCAGACCCACCAATTACCTGACGGCAGTACTCACTACAAACGGTAGATTTTTCTTTTCAATTTTAACTTAAAAAAAAATGCGGCAAAAAGGCAAATATATTTTTATTTTTTACTTATATTCATTTAATTTTTTTTTTTTTTTTTTTTTTTTTCAAGACGAGAGCGCAAGTAAGGAAGAGCCGTCTTCCACAGTGGAGGAGATTGAAACAAAATCTTTTAATGGACAAAGCAGCGAGGAGAGCCAGCGAGAGCCGGATGAGGGTGAGCTCGTGAGGAAAAAAAGTTTTCTGCTGTCCATATGCACGCTTTATTTTCAGAATAATCAAAATGTTGAAACCTAATTTGTGTGAATTTAGGTGAGGACGCGGCAGCCAGAGGTGCGCCATTACGCAGAGAGTTCCAAAGTTTAGCAAAGGGTAAGATGACTGTTTTTATGATTATTATTCTTAATAGTAGTCTTAGTAGCAGCAGTGTATTTTGAGTAATAACAATTACATTTTCAATATTTTGTCATGATACAGATCAATTGAATCAACCTGAAACCAAACCATAGTTAGAAAAAAAAAAAACTAAAAACAAAAACAGGTATCTCGAACGATCCTTCAGGTTCAGCTGGATCAGTTTCTGATATCCTCAGATCTCCTCAACAGAGGAGGGATGTGCTTCCTTTTTGTGTCTTTATTTTTAGACTAACAGACTCAGGAAGCTGTGCTCTAAATTTTCATCCAAAGTGATGGTGGTGATGATGATGATGATGATGATGATGATGATGATGATGATGATGATGATGATGATGATGATGATGATGATGATGATGATAATATTCTCATTATCGTTGTGATTAAAAATAGAAAGCTGTCCTAGATGTAATGCTAAAGGCTCCCAGCGCC
Organism: Girardinus metallicus; assembly: GCA_903067095.1. Taxonomy (NCBI): domain Eukaryota; kingdom Metazoa; phylum Chordata; class Actinopteri; order Cyprinodontiformes; family Poeciliidae; genus Girardinus; species Girardinus metallicus. The sequence continues at coordinate 6,252 of CAEGAE010052210.1, read as the reverse complement.
TGTTTCTCTGCTCCTCCACTAACGCTTCCTCTTTTGCCTGCTTTTTTAGAGGAGCTGCAGAAGCAGCTGTTGGAACAAGTCGAGCTGAGGAAAAAGCTAGAACGCGAATTTCAGAACTTGAAAGGTAAGAAGACACTTTAACGCAGCAGTGATTTGGATTTCTGTCTTCCAACAAGTGCAAAAGATTTATTTTAGGGTTTATAATAAAACGGCACGTTTTTTTTCTTTTTTGTCACTGATATGAATTGGGTTTTAAAACTGTTAAAATGTGTTATTTGAACTGCATACATCAGAAAAATGTATATATTCCCATACTGGATCTCTTGTCTGGATCACAAATCTATCCAGACATAGGAAACTCTGCGTGAAATTAATGAAAAAAAAAAAAAGATTTTAATGACAAAAATAATAGCACTGTATTTTCCTGAAAAATGTTTGCAGATTCTGCAATGTTCTATTTTTTCTGTGAAAAAAAATGACCAAACCAAATACCATTTAAAAGTGGTTTAGTGCTGTATTCTTGGAGAAACAGTCGCTGAACTCCCATTACTTTTCCAATAAAAATAACATGAACGTATTCAGCCTCAATAACTTAGAGTTATTCTGATCTTTAAAATTGTTTTATAATGTGCAAATCTTTTAGTACCATTAGATCATTTTGATAAAGGCTTAAACCGCTCTTAAAATCTGACTTGGGCGGTTATTTTTTTGCCCTTATTTTATTTTGTTGAACTCTGCTTTAATAACACGTACTGGTGCAATGTTTCAAACTAAAGTTAGAGTTATTCAGTCACTCTGACAAAAGGATATATTTTCTGCAAACAGCAGCAACAAAAAAAAAAACATTACAAGATTAACAGTATCGCAACATTACACAAAATTAGATTTTTTTTTCACATTTCTTCGAATTCGTTGTAAACATTATCTTCTTTTTAAATAATTCCTAATAATACATTCGTGTTCCATTTATAATATAAATCTACAATTAAATATAGACATGACATTTATGACCAGTGCTAATTATCAAAACACGCAAAATTGTTTTAATTTGACGTTGGTTAATAAAATACTTTTTGTAGCTCTTGCTTGGGAATAGCGCCCTCTATCTGCTGTTTAGCAGTCTGACAATGCATAGTTGTAATCCGGCTTATGGAAGCGTCCTGTTTTTTTAAACCTAAAATTATATATATATAAAAAAATAAAATACGCTAATAAAGTGTGAAACAAACGTAACTATATGCTTATTTGTGTTTTTCAATTGTGATTTATTTTTGATTGAAGTTATGTTTTGCTTCTTTAGCACTTTTTCTTTCTTTCCTTCTTTTTTTCTTTCTTTCTTTCTTCCCTTCTTTACGAGCGGAACACCAAATTTAATGTTGACTTTTACTTCATAGATAATTTTCAAGATCAAATGAAAAGGGAGCTTTCCTATAGGGAGGAGATGGTGCAGCAGCTTCACATTGTCAGAGGTGAGAAAAATAAAGCAAATGAGAAAAAGCTCACAGCAGAAGTGTTCAAAGATGTGTGCGCAATTTACTCAAATTCAACTCAATTTGCCTCATTCTGTCCGTTTTCTAGATCTTGTATACGTTTATTAAAATTCAATTTGCAAATAAGATCTATTGCGTCCTGTCTCGTGACATAGCTGAAAGATATTACCCTCAAAGCAATGATCAGTCCGCCAACAAAAAACGTGAACTGCTTCATCATATGGTCTTTTAAAATGTCTCTCAACCATCTCTTATTGTAAATAACAGCACGAATATTTTGCGTATCTATAATTTTCAGGAGCCGTTTGCTTGTGCACTATTGATTGTTTTTCTCCTTCTAGAAGCTCACGACGCTTTACACCATTTTTCCTGTAAGATGTTAACTCCTCGCCACTGCACGGGATCCTGCACATTCAAATCTCCTCTGCTGCCGCCTTGAGTATTGGACATATTTATTTGTAAGGCAGATGATGGGAGAGGATCCATCTACCGCTCGTGTTAAACACCAGAGTTTGGAAAAAAAAAGAAAAAAAAGTGGAATATAAACAACAGCTGAAAGTTGGAGGAACTGAACTGAAAACAGACCAACCTGTAATTATTTGTAAGATTGAAAAAAAAAGTGTATTTACCACCCTCAGTATTTATGAAACTTTCCTGCATACGTTGTAATTTGTTTTATTAAAATTATGCCATCAACTCATTTCATTTTTGTGGCAAAGTGCAATGACAGTGAATGTCCTATCTTGAAATTAATTATCTATGGGGGTTTTTTTTGTTCCGAAATATTTCTTTTCTTTTTTTCTCTATTATAAATAAGTCTGTTATTACTTTTTGTCTTTTCTTTTTTTTTTTTAGATCAGTCACTCACATTCAATTAAATGCACTTTAAATGAGTCACTGGAAATTACAGCAAAGTACACTGTTTGGTAGTTGTATTTGTTTTGAACGAATGGAAAAACACAGAATTTAGAGGAGGAAATCTGTGCATCTGCGTCCATATATTATAATAAGAGTAGATTATTTGTCCCTGTAACATTTGTTTTCATTGTTGAAGAATAAATCATTTTATTGAAGAAATGTGGCACATTTTGGCATCAGTGTTGTAATTACTTTCAGTTCTTTGTTTTTTAATTTCTAAAATCAACGCAATAATATTATCCTGTGTAAGTGCTGCTTTATTAGACTAAAAAATAAATCAATATGTTGCTGATTGGTCGAAGTAAGTTTTCACTAGTATATTGTGGTGCCGTAAAGTAACATAAAATGAGCCAATACATTGATTTTATAAACTAAAACAGTAACCCAGCGTTCTACGTTTTCGTCTGTTGGTAACCTAGAAATCGTAATATTTTCAACTAGGATTATCACGTCTCATAACTAATGAGATGTCTATTGTTCAGTTATTCAAAAACAATCAGTTATTCATTATCAGTGTATGATTCAGACAAAACATAATCAATTTTAGTTTAAAACTATTTAACCACTAAAACTGTGTCCGTCCATCCATCCATTTTCATTACACACTTGTCCCTTAGTGGGGTCGGGAGGGTTGCTGGTGCCTATCTACAGTCACGTTCCGGGTGAGAGGCGGGGTACACCCTGGACAGGTCACCAGTCTGTCGCAGGGCAACACAGAGACAGACAGGACGAACAACCATGCACACACACACTCTAAAACTGTGTCCGTTTTATTCAATTATACTTTCGTTCATAGTTTTAAAAACGTGCGAGTGATTACTAGCGTTGCAACAGCGCCCCCTTCTGGGATTCTTTGAACAACATTCAGTCCCTTGAGGGAGACTGTGTTGCGCATGCGCACCTAATGTAACGAGATGGCGGAGAGTGCGGAACTGAAGGTAAACCTGCTCTGTATATTAGCTTGCCGAGTAGATGTTTCAGTCACTGAAACTTGCATTTTAACGCCACATCACTCTTGGTATTCGACAGCAAAGAGCTGAGTTGGGCTGTTATGAAAGGATATGATAAATAAACAGCTGAGTAGAAGGAACCACAATACCGTTAGCTTGAGGCTAAGCTCGTTAGCATTAGCTTTGTTATTGTTGCCGACGTTCCCGTTAGATTTCCCCTGCGGTTCTCCTGATCAAAATCTAATGTATCGCTTTCATTAAGGATGAAACCGTAACGATTGCCAGTGTTTTAAATTCAACAAAGCAGCAGTTTCGGCTGCCTTTAATTATTTTTACACTACTGTTCGAACGGTTATCTGTTGAAAAATGGGCCATGTCTATTCCCTGGAAGAGTAGCGCATGTTAACTTGAAATATTGCTTCCTTTTTGTAGGAATGGTAGTCTCTGATAGCAAATCTGGTTATGTTATAATGCTTCGGAAGTATATCCATTTAAAAATACATCGCGAAGGTAAAAGATGAAGAATTTGGTTTCTTTTTGGACAAATGACAGCATCGCTTAGCCAGTTGTAGCTAGTGTATGCTAACTAAATCTGTTATCTTCCCCTCCATCCTTTTTTCATACGATGTTATTGTACCCTCTGTATGATAAGTGCTTTCTTTAATTTAATGAAACCACACTCATATGTGCAGAAATTCTGCTCCTGCTTTATAATAGACATTTACTTTGACATAATTGTAGCTGTTAAGCGACATTTATTTTTGGAGAAGTAAAAGGAAGCTTATACAATGATATTAAAACAGCTGCTATTCTTGGTATAAAGTACAAAACATTATTTCAGGCTGGGTCTAAGGTGTTATGAGAGTGTTTACATCTAGATTCGTTCCTCATGAAACAGATAAAGTAATCCAGGTTTATAGTAACTTCAGAATTGTCTAAATTCACATATCAATAAGATGACATATCCAGAGATTAGAATATGCTAAATTGACATTGATCATCTGGTGATTGGCAGGACAAATATATAAAAGGCTATGTTTTTTTTAACCTTATTCATTACATGCATCAAAACTATGAACTCAGTCCATTTTTGGCCTCAGTGCATTAACCAGTAGCATGTACTAAATTGTCCTTTTGAAGGAGTTAAATAAAAATTAGTTAAAGCTTAGATGCATATACTTTGAAGCTAAAGTATGGATAATCTGATCATTTCTTTCGAACTACTACCTCTATATTAAATTGGGCAGGAGAAGGCTGATGGAAACATCTCTGTTTTATAAGTGTTTCATATTAAAGAAAAAAAAGTACTACAGGTTATTTGATAGAGGTAGAAAACTGCGTTTTCTCAGTTTTTATAGATCCTTTTCCCCTCTTCACTCTTCATTTTTCCACCAGCAAATGGTAATGAGCCTTCGAGTTTCTGAACTCCAAGTGTTGTTGGGCTATGCAGGACGGAATAAGCATGGGCGCAAACATGAACTTTTGACCAAAGCTCTCCACCTACTCAAGGCTGGCTGCAGTCCTGCTGTGCAGATGAAGATCAAAGAACTCTACAGACGGCGGTTCCCAACCAAAATGGTTTCGCCAGTGGACCTAGCTCTTCCTGTTGTTCATTCTGCGTCCAGCTTGCCCACTGGCCTCGCTCAGCTAGGATTCGATGGCCACAGCTCTCCTTCACCACTGCTGCCTGTTTCTCTTCTCGGACCTAAGCATGAGCTGAGTCTGCCTCACCTTTCCTCTGCCCTACACCCTGTACACCCTGACGTCAAGCTCCAGAGATTGCCATTCTACGATGTTCTAGATGAGCTCATTAAGCCAACAAGCCTGGGTGAGTCCACAGCCAGCTGCTCAGCTGTGTTTATAGTTATAACATTCCTCCTGCTTGAGCATACCAGTGAAGTTTTGAGATCACAGGTACAGCCAAACAATGAGTCGTGAAAGACGTGCACAAAAACTTTCTGTAGTTTCTCGTCTGATTTTGTGTTTCTGGCTTCTTTCTCAAAGTTTCAGACAACAGTCAGCGCTTCCAGGAAGCATGTTATGCCTTTGCATTAACACCACAGCAAGTTCAACAAATTAGCAGCTCAATGTAAGTGAGAAAATTGCCTTCAGGAAAAAAATAGCCGAAAGGCACAAACAGTGAATAGTGCCGCTGCTAGTTCAACGTGTAAAATTCCTAACTTTGAATTTGTTTTTGTTGTTATATTGTGTAATAAACTCTTGATTCTAAATTTTCAGGGACATATCTGGGACCAAATGTGACTTTGCTGTTCAAGTTCAACTAAGGTATTTCCAGCACACACTTTATTTTGAATACCAGTCTAGTGTTTGATATATTTATGCTTTAAGCTCTGGTTCTAAAACATACAAAAACAATAACAGCATCACTGAAATCCTGCTTGTCATTTCAAGTGCCATTTAAAACTGTTCATCTACATTTTGCCATTTTAAAAACCAAAAAATCAGAATCCACATGTTTAGTAAATAAACAAAATGCATCCTGAAGACTAAGGAGCGTACCAGACGGGTCAGGAAAAAGTTGCAGAGGAGTTTAAAGCAGAGTTGAATTGTAAAACAATATCACAAGTAGGGCTGAAACGATTCCTCGAATGATTCGAGTACCTCGATTATTAAAATTCCTTGAGGAAAATTTACCTGCCTCGAAGCTTCGTTAATTTATGTTTTATTATTTAGCGCACCGTGTTCCGGCCGGAACATTACTTGCGTTGCACAGAGCTCTCACTTCTGCCTCTGAGTTGTTGACGAAAGCTAAGCATTAGCGGCATAACGTCCCATCTTTAAGTTCGGCCAGGGGGCATTTTATTGATTTATGATAATGCCCGGGTTTTCATTGTTTTGGGGGACCAATAAACATCTTTAAAATGACCGGCGCG